>VDFB02323670.1:0-13570 GCA_007258455.2 Sequoia sempervirens
TTCCTTGACATGTCTTGTCGCACATTAATGTTCGAGGTACGACTTCTCTGACGCAGGTGTGGATGGATTTAAGGCCTTTAGGGCATCATTTTAATCTCATTATTCACTTGTTTTTTGCTCTGGAGTTCGAGATTCTTCATTTGAGGCTTTGATTGGTGGTTTCAACCGGCTTGTGTGTGGATTGTTTGGGCGCTGGTTGAGTTTTTCGTTGCTAGGATATACTGTTTCGCAGTCACCTCTTCTAGTTCGAGCTTCATCCATATTGATCCATGGTAAGTCGTTGCTGGCCCTTCCTTTTGTTTGCATCATGATTGAATCTTTCGAAGTCAATTGGTAGCCATTTTAGGTTGGCCTTTCCTTGTTTATGATTTCGTATTTATCAAACTAGGGTTTGACCTACCTCTTCATAAGATTTCATCACTTGCACTATGCATGCCTTTGTTTACCAAATGAATGTCAGATAAGATCAGTATGGATGGGCGTTTTGGGTAGAACCTTGTCTTTTGGGCGTGAAATTCGCTATATTTTGCGAGGTTGGGGTTTTGGGTGTTTTGTCCGGAATTGCTAGGAATGGTTGACCCGTTAGGATTTTCATATCCGGTGCTTAGATTAAACCTGCTCATGCCTTGAGAAGTCTCGGTGTACCTTAGCCTGATCATTTTAAGGATAGTATTTCAAACCTCGAGCTTACCCTGGTTTTCATGGCAGAGGTCTAGTCGTCAAATTTAGGGCATCATTGTTTCACCATGAAAATTAGTCATTTAAGGGTTTTAGAAATTTGAATTCATGTGCATTTGAAATTTTTCTTATTGGCATCGATTTTGAGACCATTGGAATCCAAATAGGGAGGTTTGAAGTGATCATCTGATTCATTGTTCACGCAGTAATGATCGTCGGGTTTCTGAGGTGTCTGCGGAATTTCTACACACCTGGATTTTCCCAGTTTTGGCCAAGTCCGCGGAGTATAGCGAGTTTCAGAATTCTTAGCCCTCCACGAAAATTTGACCTATCCAGATTTTTTCGGTTTCTTGCCTGGTTCCATCTCCTTTCCGATTTTCGATGTTAGGGGTAATGAAGTAAATACTAAATGGTGATTTCTTGTTGCTAATGGATGAATTTCATGATAATTACATAAATTTTTGTCTGCACTAATGATTTATTTGGTGAATGGTGTCTTGGCAGCAGGAATCCTTTGGGGTCAGATTTCTCTGAATTCCGCCCTGACTGGATTTTCCCGGTTTACCTCATTTTCCCGGATTGCTTCATTCTTCCAGATTTTCAAGGATTGATGATTTGTGATGGATTTCAATTGTTTCATGTGGTTTTATGCTAACCATTTGATTGGAATATGTGTGATAATTTGATGCTAATGACGTTCTTTTGTAATTGCAGGCTGAGTCAAGCAAAGCTGCTGCAAGAAAGTCTAAAGGCGATACAGAGGGGTCTTCCATTTCAGAGGCAAAAATATTGAGATTGGATACCAAGAGTCAATTGCCTGACAGTAAGATATCTTCTATATGGTCTGAGGTCTCTGACACCAATGTAGGGGCGTGGAGATATGAGGAATTCAAGGCGAGAATAGCTCAGAAGGATCTATCAGTCTTGAGGAATGGAATGATGAACTCTGGACTTGTCCATGTGGCAGGATTCCCTCCTACAATCCTGTGCTATGAGTTGATACTAGAATGTGCATGGAAATATGATTTTGAAACATAGAGGGTCGTTAGCTCCGAAGGGAAAGTCCTGGAAAATTTCAGTCCCGTTTCTATTGCCAAAGCTTTTGACATGCCAGATTTTCCATCTGTATGTGCCTTGAACATGGATTTAGCCAAAAATTACTATGAAAATGAGCCCACCAAAGCCCAGCAAATGATTAATTCTTGGTTGGAGAAACCAAAGCCTCACTTTTCCAAACTGCCCAAGCAATTACACAGAGTCAAATTTAGATCAGACATATATGATGCGGTCACACTATTGAGCAGAGTGGCAGGTTTGAAGAGTGTTGGAGTGTTGGAAAATTGGATGGTCCATGTTATCAACAAAATTGAACAAGGTACTAATTACCATTGGGCAGGACTCATCAGTGCTATGATTGATAAACAACTAAGGGATGTCCTAGAAACAAAGAAGTTTACCATGTCTTCCTATGTGATATATGTGTTGGCTAGATTCTACCCATACAGGGGTTTGAATCCAAAGGGGACATTTGGACAAGATACAGTCTATGATATATATCCAGAGTTGCACCTAGGACACCAAGATTATAAAAGAGAAAACGATGCATTTACAATGTATATCACTAGGCTGCTTCAAAATGTGGAGCATGTGAGATTGTCTGATGGAGCAAAGGAGCCGATAAAGAAATATGGAGCCTGGTTCATATAGTTTCCCACTTTCTCTTACATTAGAATTGACGGATGTCAAGCTACTCCATACAGGTTACCTAGATATCCCACTGACCATATTGTGCTATTGGAGGTTGTGAGATAGGTATGTGAATTTGATGCAATTGTTAAAAAGGAAAAGCATAAGACGGGGTTTGGAGGTGACTTCCCTTTGAAGATTGGTATAGATGAGGTATGCCCTTCCATCCAATCGGCGCATGCAGCAGGGGATGAATTGGCTGCTTATGGTTTCTCCTTCCACTCCAAAAGGACAAACTTTGATATCACTGGGGAAGCATAGAAGAAGGCCACCAAAGAATACCATCACAAGGATGACCTAGCAGATTACTGGGAAAATGTGAAAGATGATTTTGAGGAAAGGAAGAAAAGGTACTCTAGGCTTCTAGTTGATGTGATTAGGCAATACAATGTCAAGTTGATCCCAGACCAGTTAGAGGATGACAGGAATTTGGTGCAAGATCATGCATACGAGCCTATCAAGGATAGATCAATTGTAGAGATAAATTGGGCTGATGATGAGGTAACCGAGTTGGAAGACCTAATGGCCCCTGTAATGAGATTTACTACTTCATGGTTGAAACATAAGGTTTGGGAGTTGGAAAGTGAAAAGGTACCTTGTACCTTCAATTTAATGGGAAATCTGGATCCCCTGTCCACCTCAGAAGAATCCGGGGAAGATGATTCTAAAGGGAAAACCAAAGTGAGCTCGCCCTTCAAAATTAAAGTCAGAGGCCCAAAGGAAGATGAGCTTGAGCAGAAAAGGAAGCCAAAGGGGAAGAAAAGAAGCAGAACTTTGAGAATCGGTAAGTCTGCAAAGGAGGAGGAACTTGAGAAGGTAAAAAAATAAGATATTCCTCTGGAGCCTAAAAAGGCAAGGAAAAATAGAGTTTCAAAGAGAAAAGATCAAGGGACTACCAAGGATGAGACAAACCCTCTAGTTGTTGAGGTGGAGAGTTCACGAGAAAAAACTAAGGTTTATTCAAGGAAGTCAAGGACACCATCTCCTAAGGAGACCCAACAAAAAGAAATTCCTCTCCCAGCAACTTCCACTATGGAACAACTAAAGACTGTTTCCCCTTCGCCAAGTGTACCTGAGCAAGAGACCCCTGAGGAGCATGATACCAGTGGAGAGGTAGAACCGTTCAAGGAAGGAGAACTCTTTGGTGCAACAGCTGAACTTGAAGCTGAAGATGTAGAAAGGAACCCTTCTCCACTAGTGCAATATGAGGATTCTCCGGTAAGCAGCAAAGGCAACAGATCACCTGAGAAGGAGGATGCCCCGGTTAAAGCTCCATCATCTTTGCAAGAAGAAGAGGCTAAATTGGGTGACCAGGGTGATCAGTCTCCAGAGAAAGGAAAAGATGAAACATCAGAACAACATGAGGAGTCCAAGACAGAAGAAATCTAGGTGGATCATGCTGTCTCGGATTGGTTGGAAAAGGAAATTACAAGAAAGAAACAAGTCATCATTGAGGACACCCCTCTTGATTGGGATGAGATGCTGACCAAGATTGGTAAAGGTAAGAAGAAAAAGATGGCTAAGGTAGTTTCAAGGATAGAAAGAGATGAAGTAAATAACAGGGTTATCCATATTGCCACCCCTGCTGCTAATAAGAGCAAAGAAGAGGTTACTAGAAAAGATTATAATGTGCAGACCATCAACCTTGGACCAGCGTCTGTAGAGCAAGATATTGAAGAATATGAAGGTTCCAGTGCAGTAATAATTGGAAGACTAAGGAAGGAGACATAGTCCAAACACGAGCTTAAAAGGGAAAATGAAAGGCTTAAGAAATGTCTAGAAGATGTGATGAAGCCTTTGCAATCTCTTCACCCATCTTTCTTTGCTGCTCTAGGTTTCTTGCCCAAAGAAACTATTTCTGAAATTGAAAGGATGAAGACTTCTACCCAAACTGCAATGGATTGGTTGAAGTATGTACGAGTGAAAGGAGATGATGCAATAAAGGAGATCCTTTCGATTGGAAAGGATGTAGTAAGAGCCAAGGACTTGTTAGAACATGTTCTATCACAAGACAAGGACGATATCGACCTTCTATTGCAGAAATCTAAAGTGATTACGAAGTATAGTAAAGATCAATTGGTTGCAGATGGAATCCTTTCTTCATCCAGACTTAATGAGCCTTGGGAATGGTTCGAGGCTTTGAAAATTTGGCAAAAGGCCATCAGGAAGATCTACAAATGAAATAAGCAGATAGATGGTGATCTAACTGGAGCCTATGATGGGTGCATTGCATTCTTTGAAATAGTGACTGGCAGGAGGAAGATTGCTCCTAAATATCTGAGCCGAGAACAATTGAGAGAATGGTGGCATGATGTTTATGCTCCGGATTCTGAAAATGTAATAACAGGGCACCAATTGGATGATGCGACAACTTACTTGGCTGTGATGGATAAGTACCAGGCACACAAGGGTAATTGGGATAAAATTGTTAAACATTCAAAAAGAGAGATTGGCTCCATCGAATGTTGGCTCAAGATTTTTCCTTTGCCACCTGTCACCGAGTTGGATAGAGTATTTTTTAGGGTTCATGGATCCTTGGATCAAAATAAGGATAAGGGAGGTGGTAGTTAATGCCCATTTTGAAATTTGTGCTTCCCTATTATTATATTGCATGTGTTGATCCGGGCTGCATCAAGGAATGTGTTTGGGCCGACCTTGATGATGAATTGACATTTAATGTGTGCCTTATTTTGAAATTCCTAAGGCCAACTTGTTTTGGCTGTTTTATTTTGTAAATGTTTGGCTGGGCCGACATATTTTGAGAATTTTCTATAAAGGGCATTCTTGCCTCATTGTAAGGAGTTAGCCAGAAAGATAATAGGAATAAGCTAGATCAGAAAAAAGCCAGAGCATTTTGTAATAGAGATAATAGTTAGTTCTTGAAGCAAATATTGTAACAGAATAGTGGAATTGTTGCAGCATTATGGTGATCTAATACAATTGAAGGCATTGTGGTTTTCTTGGTGAAATCTCTTGTGTTAGTTTATCTTGCATGGTTCTTGTTGTTTCATCTTTCAAATTGCTTACAGATTTAGGATTTAGTGTTTAGAGCTGGATTAGTTTGGTGAATGATGTTCATGATTTCATATTTGGAATGTTTGTAGCAATCTCTGGTCTATACTCCCAGTAACTATCTGATTGTAGTAGGCTGGTGAAGTCAACCTGGACCATATATCTATTTTGTGCTTAGTTCGATTATGGATGAATGTCTATGATTTCAAAATCTATATACCTTAGAAGATTGCACCATTCTTGTGATATTGCACTGTGGGTTAAGCAAGAATTGGTTATTCGAGATTGGTCCATTCCTGATATCTGTCATTTGCATGGTTCATCTTAGAAATTGTTTAGGTTTCATTACTTCTCTTGCACTCTCATCTTTTTCCGTTTCTTTATTCTTCGGTTAGATTTAAGATTTAAGATCAAAATATTTTAAAATCTAATAAGTTGGAAAGATACAGTTTGTTTGTAGTAAGGTCCATTTGTGATTACCAGCATTTTCACATATTATCTGAGTTGTTTATGCATTGTCAAGACCTGACACCTGAGAGACCTTGGGGTGATTTTCAGCAATTTATTGTTGAAGATTATCTTTCAAGAGAGATAGAATATTATTTTCTGTCTGAGTTGTTGCTGTGCAGAAAACACCATCAATAGATTGGCGCTAGAAGGAGGGTTGAATGAGCACACTGGATTGTTTCTTGAACGCCATCTCCCCTGAGAGATATAGAAGAAATACCAAATCTACCCCAGGAGAAGAAGATTTGCTGGAATTATAGTTCCCCACTAGGTCAAGAAGGACTCGAGAAAGGGGAGAATCATCATCGCCCATCCCTTCACCCGTGTCGTCAGCATCTTCACTTCCAGAGGTTGAGGCCATACCCATCCCTCAGGCAGTTCCCATTCAGCAACCCCAGCCTATCATTAATCAACCACAACCACCACCCCCACTTTTTCCCATGGCTTTCCTTATGAATAATCCATCTTCGCTGTTTTTTAATACCTACAATGTTATGCCCAAAAACCCTGAGCACTTCTGTTTGAAATTCCATCTTAATGACCCAAACAGGACTGCAAAAGAGCATATAAGGATCTTCCAAACCTATCTCAAGGATAGAGGGATTGTTCATGAGGATGTTGCCTATAGGTTGTTCCCTTATTCACTAGGAGAAGAGGCCTTTTACTAGTACAATCACCTCCCTTCTGGTTTGATTCTTAACTGGAATGACCTTGAAACTGCCTTTTTACAGAAGTTCAGAATACCCATCAGTGCCAATGAATTGTATCTGCAATTCACTAGAGTCAAGAGAGAGATTAATGAACCAATATCTAGTTTCAATAATAGGTTTCACCGAGCGTACACCAGACTTCAAGACCCTTATGTTTTAGACAATAATATAGCTCTAGGAGTCTATTATGAAGCCTTGGATAGCCTTACAGCAACCTTTCTGAAGTGGAGACCCAACCCTCCAGCTAACCTAACCGATGCCTATACAGAAGTTGTTACGCTTAGCACATATCTAAGGCAACATGTGACTAGACCGTTGCCTTCTTTAGGACCAGTTGCACATCCCAATCAGGTTTAGGCAGTAAATCAGGCACTTACCAATCATACTCCAATCATGAATCATGTACCTGAATTACCTTTAGTGTCACATCCTGGTCCCCCCATGAGTCAGGTCTCTCCTATGATGAATTTTCCCCAGCAGCAGGTTAACCAGCCCCTATATCAGCAGCAGCTAACTGGTTTCCCTACCTATTTGTAGAATTCTGAAGTGTTGCATCAGTCTATAGGATCTGCTACAATGTCTATTCCTCCTCGGAGTAACCCAGGCCAAACCCCTTATGGAGAGCCAAATAAGGATAGGATTGATGAAATGGCTGAGCAGATAAAGAAGTTGAACCTAGAGGTGACTTACCTCAGGAATCAAAACAGCCAATTACAAGCTGCTCAGAAGAATATACAATCCAGTCAGAATAGAGAATTTCTACAAAGGACAAAATTTTGTGAGGACAAGCACGTAATGAGATAGCATTCCACAATGATAGGGGATATAATCAAGATAGGGGGTTACAATAATGTGAGGATACAACAATGATAGGAGACAGAATTTTGATAGAGGACAGGTAGTGGATCGGGGATTTGATAGAGGCAATCGGGGACATAGCGGAGACATAGATCACGGGACCTAATAATGGAGGAATTCCTACTCCCTTGGATCAACCTGTCAACCAATCTGTGAATCAGCCAGTCAGTCAAGACAAGCCTCCCAGTGGTGTATATCTGGCTGAGGCTGCCCTGTCAGGATGGTGTAGGCTTCATAAGACAAGTCAGCATTCGGAGTTAGAATGTCCAGAGTTCCAAACCACGGCCTCCATTTTCCAGTATGAGGTGGAGAATAATGCAAATGGATAGGAGATTGTTCTCTCCACCCCTTATGACTCCCCTGTGCTAGTATTAAACCATGCTCCTTTTCCAGTAAGTGAAGAAAATATTCCAGAAGAAGAATCTGATTCCCAGGGAGATAAAACAGATCAAATCTGCAATGGGGATGAGGTGGCTCAGTTATTCAATGAGGAAGCAATGAATGATAATGGCCCCCTTGATAGCGAAGAAGCTTATGTTGAAGAAGTGCAGATGTTCCAGAGGCAGGGTAAAGGATATGATTTAAGAGATATGCCCCATAGGCGTCTGCAAGCTGGGGGACCTTTCACTACCTCTATTCCTCCTAATAATTTCAACATCCCTCCAGATCCCAATGCTAGTAATAATCTGTCTTTTCCACATGTTTCCGGGCAATACCTTGCAAAGGAAGGACAAGCTCAAACTGACTCACAGAAAGAGAAAATTGTTCAAGTAAAGATAAGGTGGATGAATCTTCCAGGGAGGTCACTATGAATCTAAGTGAGGAGCAAATGGCTTCATATGTCGCTGAGGAGTTCAAGAAATTAAAGGTAAATCTTTCAGTATTTGAGTTATTGAGGTTCCCTGCAATTAGGAAGGCAGTCCTAGGTACTTATGATGCACATCCAGTGTCTTTGAATAAACCTCCCAGTGAGGGTTTCAGCAAGATTTCTTGTTCTCAGCTGGTGAAGACACACAACCAAGCCCACAACCGGGATAACTTGCCCCCTGGAGATAAAGGAAAGGAGAAGGATAAAACTCAAGTGGCCCAGGTAGATATTCAGCCAACTCTGTTTCAAGGGAAGACAGAGACCCCACCATTTCTGATTTCTGTGCGCATATTTGGTAAGAATCTACATAATTGTTTATCGGATTCTGGTGCTTCTACTAATGTGATGCCATTCAGAGTATGTAGAGCTCTAGGGATTACACCTGTTGACTCCTAGAAGAAGGTAACCTAGCTAGATAGAACTAAAGTAAATGTGGTGGGAGAATTAAACATGATTCATATGCAAGTAGCCTCTGACCCAAAGAAGTTCATGAGTTATCTCAATATTGATTGGGTAGAGTATCCCAGATGCATATGGCCTGATTCTAGGAAGAGATTTTACTAAAGCTTTAAATGGATATGTATCTACTGACCACTCCCACATGTGGCTTCCCTAGAAAGGAGTACCAAATCAGATTAGGATTGAGAGAGAACCAAGAATGAAGTACATGATTACGGAGTACCAAAATACTTCAAATGAAGTGTTGATCTCGGAAGTAGGCATGGGAAATTATATGCTATCAACTCAGTATGAAGAGTCAAAGGAGGTATTAATGTTACACATGATGTCTGCTGGTGCAGAGGCAGATTCGAGCAATACTAGTGTCCTGACAGAATCCATTAAAGAAGAGGAAGAATCCGAAGATAATCAGATTAGCTTATTAGATAGCTTTCAGGAATTTATCAAACAGTGTGTTGAAAATAAAATTCACCTAGGCAAAAGGACAAGCTTTGAAGAATTACTCTTACCTAATTGGTGTAGAGTTCATAACACATCCCATTCAGAGTTGGAGTGTTGTCTATGCCAGACAGCAGTAGAACGAGTATAGAAATGCCTAAATCCAACCCTGGCAGTCAAGATGGATATACAAAACCCTTAAGAAGAGCATCAAGGAAAGAAGCCTATGCTGTCTAAGGAATCATCCAATAGTAATAAGCCGAAGGATGTGATGAAGAAGACTGCAACTACTAAATGTTGGACTCTCAGATTTGATGGATCCAAAACCAAGCATGGAGCTGGGGCAGGGTTCGAACTGATCAGTCCAAAAGGTAAAAACTTCTTTGTAGCCCATAGACTTCAATTTCACTATACTAATAATGTAGCAGAATATGAGGCGTTAATTCATGGACTTCTTATGGCACTTAAGAAAAAAGTTAAGATTCTGCAAGTTTTTGGTGATTCCGAGTTAGTAATTAAGCAAGTAAGGAAACAATATTCATGCCATGATAGGAGAATGACTAATTATAGGCATAGAGTATGGGGCCTCATTGAGGGATTTGATGCCTTCAATATTCAACTAATACCATGACAGAAGAATCAAACTGCCAATTCTCTGGCCCAAGCAGCAAGTACTTTGTAGCCTTTATCTTTGTCAGGTTTGAAGAAATTTACTGTAGAATTGACTCCTGTGCCATCGGTTCTAGACAATGTTACCAACTTTTAGGTATTTGAAGATGACAAACACATTCTAGATTTTATCACAAACACAGAAGTTTTTGCTTCTCAAATCATTGATGAAATAGAACTCCAGGAAGCAGAACTGGATTTGGAGGGAGTGATGAATCTGAAGTCTAATACTATTCCAAGGGGAATGGTACAGTTGGAACGAATTTTTGATATGGATAAGATCAGAGATTAGGAGCAAGAGTCTAAGAAAGAGTCTATCAATGGACAATGTGACACTTATAATTTGGGAACTGAGGATAATGCTAAAAACATTTTCATTGGCAAGGTATGCACTCCAGAAGAAAGACATGGAATAATTGAAGCCTTGCATGGCTTTCCGGATATAGTAGTCTGGAGTTATGAGGACTTGAAAACCTATGATACATCAATCGCGGCCTTTTACCTTTGAAGCTGGAGTGCCAAACGCTGGTGAGACAAAAAGACCAATGCGTTCTTTGGAACCATTTATATAGAAAGAAATTCAAGAGTTAACATCTGCAATCATATTTCCTGTCAAGCATTCAACATGGGTGGAAAACCTGGTTCCAGTGAGAAAAAAGAATGGAGAAATTAGACTTTGTGTTGATTTCAAGAATTTAAACAGATCGTCAAAAAAAGATAACTATCTAGTCCCTTCATTAGATGAAGTGCTTCAGGTGGTTAATGGATCTCAGATGATGTCCTTTTTGGATGGTTATTCAGGGTATAATCAAGTGATGGTTCAATATGAGGACAGGCACAAGACTGCTTTCACAATAAATGGGGTACTTTTCCATAGAAGGGTCTTGCTTTGGATACATTAATCACGAGGGGCGCTACTTTTCAAAGGGCTATGGACATTGCCTTCAAGGATATTATAGGAAAATGCATCATTATTTATATGGATGATGTGACTATCTTTTCCAAAAATAGGAGGGATCACATTTCTGACTTACGCAAAGTGTTTCAAAGGTGCAGGGAATTCGACATATCCCTAAATCCTAAAAAGTGTATTTTTGGAGTGACAGAAGAAAAATTGTTGGGACATGTTATATCTGAAAAATGAGTGCTATTGATCCAGAAAGAGTGGAAGCCATCTTGAAGATTCAGCCACCTGCTAGCAAAAAGGAAATGAAATCTTTCTTTGGCAAGATCAACTTCGTCAAAAAATTCATCACTAGATTTGCTGAAATTGTGAAACCGTTAAATGCAATGTTGGCGAGGATGCTAAAGATCAAAATGGACTATGGAAACTAAAAGGGAGGAATTTGAAATCAAAAGAGCCATTGTTGATGCTCCGGTATTAGTAAGTCCTATTCTGATAAGTCTTTTACATCTATTCATTTGCTTCAGACCATTCATGTGCGAGAATGCTGACTCAAAAGTCTGATGAGGGAAATGAGCATCCCATTGCTTTTATGAGTGCACCATTAAAAGATGCTGAGTTGAAGTATCCAAGTGTAGAAAAGTAGGCATACGCTCTGGTTAGAGCAGTAAAGAAATTTAGACATTATATCCTTAGGAACAAGATCTACGCAATTGTCCCAGATCCTGCAGTCAAGTTACTTTTGATGCAGAATGAGTTGGGTGAGTGTAGAGCCAAATGGGTGACAATGCTACAAGAGTACGATATTGAGATCCAGCCCATGAAGTTAGTAAGAGGACAAGGACTTACTCAAACCATGGCCGAAATAGGCCCTAAATTAACTGTTCAGAATTATAACATTGAGGAGGTTTCCCCTGATGGTTGGTATGATGACATAGTTTACTACTTGCTGAACCAATGATCTCCAGGTCATCTTAATGCTGTTTAGAGGAGAGCTCTACGATTAAAAAGTGATGGTTTCATGCTAAAGGGAGTTGCTCTGTACAAGAAAAATCATGAAGGCATTTATTTAAGGTGTCTCAGAAAACAGGTAGCTGAAAGAGTGATGAACAAATTTCATGAAAAGTATGGCACTGACCACGGTTTTGTGATTGCCACAGCGAATCAAATTTTGAGGGCAGGATATTATTGGCCTACATTGTTCAAAGATGTTCACCATCATGTACGAACTTGTCACACCTGCCAGACTACCGTAACAAGGGAAAGGTATGCAACACTTCCACTTCAATCGGTCACTGAGG
The DNA here is from genome assembly GCA_007258455.2 of Sequoia sempervirens. Lineage (NCBI taxonomy): Eukaryota > Viridiplantae > Streptophyta > Pinopsida > Cupressales > Cupressaceae > Sequoia > Sequoia sempervirens. Next base: position 12,151 of record VDFB02323670.1, read on the forward strand.
TAAAACCTTTTGCCCAGTGGGGTATGGATTTCATAGGCCCCATCAACCCACCATCTTTTGCGGGACACAGGTACATTCTAACTATTACTGATTATTTCACAAGATGGACAGAGGCTTTTGCTTGTAGGCAATGTACATCTGAGGTAGTGATTGATTTTCTAGAATATGCAATTCTTAATCGATTTAGATGCCCTATTGCTGTTGTCTGTGATAATGGTCCTACTTTTGCATCCTTAAAATTTTCAAATTGGGATTTTGATCATGGAATTATTGTGAAGTTTGCGTCCAATTATTATCCCCAGGGTAATGGCTTAGTAGAATCCTCTAATAAGAACTTATTGACCGTCATCCGTAAGCTGCTAGAGAGGAACCCAAAAGACTGGCATACCCAGCTTCGGTTTGCCCTCTGGGCAGATCGTACAAGACTTAAGTCATCCATCGGAACATCTCCCTATCACTTAGTATATGGTCTGGAGCCACTATTCTGTATTCAACTCAAGATCCCAACCTTGCAATTCATTAATGATTTTTATGATGAGGGGGATAGAAGGGAGGCTAGGTTGACAGAACTACTGCACCTTGAAGAGAAACGAGACAATGCCCTTGAGAATTTTTCCAAACATCAAGGGGTAGTTAAGAGGTGGTTCGACAGAAGGGCTAAGATTAAAGCCTTTAGGATTTCTGACCTTGTCCTATACTGGGATAAACCTCATGATCAAAAAGGGGACCATGGGAAGTTCAATAAACTGTGGCTTGACCCATATCAGATTGCTGAAATACTTGGAGATAATGCCTTTCGTCTGAAGACTCTCACGGGAGAAGATATTCCACTGCATGTCAATGGGAAGTATCTAAAACATTACTTCCAGTCCTAAGCTATTCTCAGCTCCCTACTTTGTATATAGTTAGTGTAGGTTGCTTGCTGTTGTTTTGTTAGAGTAGGCTTCCTTTTGGTTTGTTTTGTTCTACTTTGGTTAGAGTAGGTTTGCTTTGGTTTTCTTGTTTTGGTTTGTGTTGCTCTTGCTCTTGGTTCCTTCTCTTTTGGGGATCCCTTGTTGCATTTGTATGGCAGTGGTGACAAAGTAGGTGTGATGTTCTTGGTATTTCCCTTACAAACTCTAATCATCCTTCCAGAAGATTATGGTATGAAGTCTCCACCCAATGTCACTTATCTTTGTGCTCAGGCAAAGGGTCTTCTAGTCAGATCAAATCAGAATACATTAGGGTCTCATCTTTTCCAATATTAAAGATACCTAAAGTTGCAGGAGGTCCTTATGAAGTTTGAACAGGTGAAAAATCATTTTTCTGCTCTAGTGCCACTGTGGTTCTCATCCCTGAGTGTGAACTCCATTGTTCATAGGTTGAAGCGAAAGCAGTGAAAAGACAAGCAGTATTCCAAAAAAAAAGAAAAAAGTTTGAA
>VDFB02323671.1:0-40917 GCA_007258455.2 Sequoia sempervirens
GTATATTTAGAGCTGCATGGTGTCTTTGATGGTTTTTCACATCATGTGTTGCCATCAATGATAAAGGGGAAGATTGTTGCAAGAATGGAAAGATTTAAGGTGTTATCATTGATATCAACTAGTCAATTGGTTATCAACTGATTGTTGTTTTCATTAGTGTCATGGATACGGGTCATTGGTTGTATATGTCAAGGATATTGAGAAAATTGTAATGAAGACATATTGCAAGTGTTTAGTGGGTGCTTTGAGTTTTTCTCTGGATTTTCTCCTATAATTGTATGGCTCATATAGGTTGATCTTGGTTGTTGAAAGCTACTATATCCTAATTTTTAGCCATTACTTCATTGTATAGTGCAAGTTGTGTTCACCAGTTGTGAACTGTGGTTTTCTATGTTTCTAGTTGAGGTTCAGGAGAAATATTGTTGGTCCAAATTTCTCTTTGATGAATTCTTATGGCTTGCAGTTCTAGAGTTGAGTTTTAATTATTGTATTGAAGATAACTTTGGTGTTTGGAAAGTTCGTGCTTAATTTTTTTGTGTTTTACACTGGTTTGGTTGACCTTTTGTGGAATACTACCTTCATATTTAGTGAAGCATGTTGGATCTATTTGGGTCCTGATGAAGTGTGTGTTTGGGTCGCTCTCATTCTAATTCCACCCTAGAATATTTTGGCACTGACCTAGTTTGAATTTGAATATGGATGGCCGACTTTGGATATGTTTCAAAGTTGAAGATAGTGTAAATGTAGAATGAATTAGGAAAGAAAAAGCAAAGAAGAGAGCAAAAAGATATAGAGACAAGAGTGAAAAGAGAATAGAGATAAGTGTGAATCAGTGTGTGTGTGTGTGTGTGTGTGTGTGTGTGTGTGTGTGTGTGTGTGTGTGTGTGTGATGCGAGTATGGAAGATCAATGTGAAGCCTAAATGTTGAGTTTTCAGAAGCAGTGAGCTGAAGGTACACTCTATCATGCATGCATGTCTATAAGTGGATTGAGCGAATTGTGGTGGAATCTTTTGTTGCATTGAGATTGTCTTCTCTTTGTAAAAAGTATTCTTTATCTTCTTTGTATCTCTATGGTAGTGAGCCCTTCGGGGTGTTAGCCTTGTTGGACAGTGAGTCCTTTTTCTAGATAATGAGTCCCTTTTTTTGCAGTGAGCCTTGTTTCTCAGGAAATGATCCTCTTCTAATCGGTTTTGATATTCTCTATAGTGTGAGTTAATCCTCACTGTGGTTTTTCCCTTGTTGGTTTTCCACGTAGATCTGGTGTTATGGTGTTTATGTGATGGTTTTTATTTTTTGCACTAGCATTCATTTTTAATCTGTTAAGCATTGTTAAGTGTTAGTTTCAATGAATAAATTAAAGTTTAATATGTGACAACTAATTCACCCCCCTCTCTCAGTTGTCTTGTTCAACAAATTTGCAGCAAACCTTTAAGGAATATTTATAGTGGAAATTCTATATGGGATATTTATATCATTGATTCCTCCATACATCATATTGTTTATCTTTTTTCTCTCTTTTGGAGAGGAGTTTGTCCCATGGGGTTTTCTCCTTTTCTCTGTTTGTGAGATATTGCATTATAAATGGGTACCTAACATGGCCTCGTAGCTGAGACACATAGTCATAGTCTCTTTGTATAGTTTGTATAATAATCCTCTCCCTAATTTTCACTTAAGGGGGGTGTTCGTACGAATAACTATCATATACCTAGTTAATTTCCTTACTAGGTACTTAGGGGACATAATCGAATGTCAAGTTTATTTAGGATTATAAGATTCCTTCTAGAAGTCTTAGTTGTCATTTCTAGATCTTATATTATCCTAGGTTGTTATGAGTTAGTTGTCTCATGTGATAGGATTAAGACACTTGTCATAATATTGTCTAATCCTATCTCTCACCTTTCCTTTAGCCTTTATAATCAAGGTATCTTATGTATATTTTCATATTCAATCTTGTAATATTTCATGCATTAACATAGCAATATTTCTTACCCTATTCTCTTTTGTGAAATATATTTTGTTCTAGGAACTATTCCTGGGGGTGTTGAGGAGTCACCATTAACTCCTACATGGTATTAGATCTCTAGTGTTGCAGATTCCTTCCCAGATATGAGGGTATTATGTTTGCTTGAATATATTTTGGGTGCATGTTGGAGTTTCAAGAACCTCACAATTGAATCCAGGTCATCAAAGAAAGTTAGGTTTTCCTTTCGTTTTATCAAATTTCATTATGTTTTGACTGATCTACAAAGGTTTTAGTTGTCAGATCCAAGGGGTAGCTGAATTTTTGGGACACTTTGGGCCAAAAAAAACACTTCCATCGTGTCTGAAAGATTTTAAAATCTAAAGATTGATTGTCAAAACTCAAAAATCAAACACTTTGTCTCAGGGTCATTAGAGGTTTTGTCGCAGGTCTACAAAGGAGTCATTGTCACCAAAATATTCTAAAGCATCGGCATATCCATGGATGAATATTCTCTGTACATTAGTTGTATGCGTTTGTAGGCAACATACTTTTTCTACGTTAGATATTTGTCAGACTAGTCAAATCATATGAATTGTCTTTATTTTTCAAAGGTTTTAAATTATTAAAAAATATTTGAACTTTTCGTTGGTGCCTGTAGTTATCTAATTGTGGGATCACTAAAGAAGATGAAAAATTGATTCTTTCTATTCTTGCTAAGCTAGGTAATGAATATTCAATGTTTTTCTCTACATTTTATGCTACAATGAATGCCCTTGGCAATGTATAAAAAAATCCTTGTCTTGATGAATTTGCAGCTTGCTCACAAGGGAACACACAAAGTTAGCAGACATGGGAATTTAAGTCTTCCATATATCATTCTCTTCTTGCAAAGGATCCAAATGTTCCAGGTGGAAAAAGTAAGAATCATAACAAGGACCCCAAGTCAAATGAGCAAGGTAAAGATTCACCTTCACCAAGCATTCCTGAGTCCACTGCCTCTTCTAAAGAGGAATCATCTAAAAAAGAAGAAGTTAAAATATGCATATTGTAAAAGGCTAGGACATGATGAGCATATATTTTATGATAAGAAGATTGATAAACTAACACACCTTCTTCAAAATAACAATGTTCATCCCACTATCCTCATCAGTTTCTTCTTCTTCTTTTTCTTCTTCAACATATCAATCGACAACTCCTTTAACATCTCAGTCAAGTAATACAAGATCTACAACTAGGCTATAAAACATTAAAGGACAAGCACTCTTAGCCTCTACAAGTCCTAAATCTAGTCGATGGATTCTTGATTTAGGGGAATCTCATCATATGGTATCATCTATGGGAATGCTCTCTTCTTTTGAGCCTTGTACTTCACCCAATATTTTGATGGGCAACAATACATATATGAAGGTATGTGGGAAGGGTTATATTGACACGGGGGAAGGAAATTTTAATGATGTAATTTGTTTTCCTTTCCATCAAATGTCCTTTTTATTTATCAAATTACTCATATTGGACAAGGTAAAATAGTTGAGTTCACTCTTGACAGAGTCTACATAAGGGACATGGAGACTAGGGATATTATTTTTATCATGATGGTTGATCATTCATGCTGCTTGTATTCCTTTACATATTTTTCTTTAGATGATGATAATGTTCTTTTGACTGCATCTCACACTCCTTCATCGAGTGTCAATCATATTTTTGAGAAGTTTGGTTATTCTAGAGACTAGTATTTAGCTTCCAACTCCACCTCTTGCTTGTTCAACTAGGGGTGCTTCTATTCAACAAGATTATTAAAGTATTTCAGAAATTTCTTTGTTGGATGAGTATTTGATATGAATTTCTAGCTTGTTTGAGGAATCTCATACCACATATTTGGAGGACACACTTGAGCGGGTTTCTCTCCTCTTTGATGATAGTTTTAGAACAATTGTTATCCCATATTCATTGTCTTTGGAGATTGAAATTTATGAGCCTCCTCATTCTCTTTATTTTTCATGTTTCTTGATTGAGTTTGACCATGATTATGTTGTGGCTTATTCAAGCTTGGAGACTTCTACTTAGTTTTCAAAGGCATACATATTGAGACTTCATTCTTCATCCTTTCAGTTTGATATGGAATGGCTTCTTCATTATCCTATGGATTTGTTTCTTCCTAAGGGAATATGTGTTGCTTGTTGGCATTGGATTATGTTTTGTTTTCATAGGCTTTAGAGCTTCTTCATTATGGGGGGATATCTTATCTCTCTCTTTTCCCTCTTTTGGGGGGTTATTTATTATATATGCATGATGAATGTAGTCCTTGTGTGTATCATTTAGTCCTCCATACATCATTTTGTTTATCTCTTTTCTCTCTTTTGGAGAGGAGTTTTGTCCCATTAGGTTTTCTCTATTTTCTCTATTTGTGAGAGATTACATTGTAAATGGGTACCTAACATGGCATCGTATCTAAAACCCATGGTCATAGTCTCTTTGCATAGTTTGCATAATAATATTCTCCCTAAGTTGCACTTAAGGGGGTGCTGGTGTGAATCAATGTTTTGTACCTAGTTAATTTTCTTTACTAGGGACTTACAGGACATATTCACATGTTAATTTTACATTATAAGATTCTTCTAGAATTCCTAGTTGTCATTTCTAGATCTTATCTTATCCTAGATTGTTATGAGTTAGTTGTCTCATGTGATAAGATTAAGACACTTGTCACAATATTGTCTAATCCTATCTCTCACCTTGCCTTTAGTCTTTATAAGAAAGGAATCTTATGTACATTTGCATATTCAATCTTGTAATATTGCATCCATTATCATAGCAAGCTTTCTTACCATTTTCTCTCACGTGGAAGATATTTTGGTCTAGCAGTTGTTATTGAGGGTGTTGAGGAGTCGCCAGTAAATCCTACAATTTATAGTAGATATTGTGCCTAATTTGGAGTAGATCTTTAAGACATACTTTGTGTCTAATTTGAAGTCGACCTTTATGGGAGATTTATAGCAGATCTTGATGGTGATTTAAGGTAGATTTATAATAGATCTTTGAAGCGATTTAAGGCAGATTTATAGTATATCCTAAAAGTGATTTTAAGGTATATTAATAGAATACTCTTCAAGGTGATTTATGTTGGATGTTGTGGTTGTGTTGCTGATATGTGCTTCTCATTTATGTCAACACTGTTAGCATTTGTTGTATCAGTTGATGTATATGTCGAGGATATTGAGAAAATTATAAAAGAAAGTATTCTAGGTTCCCAGTGGAACTGTGCCAGTCATGAAGGCATCTTGTTCTTCATGTTGAAGATTAGCTGGTGTGGATTAAAGGGTTTATTTTTGAGTGTATCTAGATTATCTACCAAAAGTTTCAGAGGTCCATGTGAAGTTTTGATTATATTATGGTTTGCTAATGTTTTTGTGGTCTCTATCAGTGTTCCTAAATAAATATTGTGCGATTTTGTTAATCTCAGTTGTTGTGGATGTTTCTCTGTTGTTTCCCAGTGTTCTCTAATGTCTCTAGATCATTTTATATCTTTGTGGTATGTACACATTAATCAAAGAGCTCGTGGTTGAAGATATTTTCTTGTGCATGTTTAGTTTTTCATGTTCTTGACCAACATGTTGGTGGTAGCGTGTTGTGGATCTTCACGGTGAAATTAATTAAATTATTTTTGTGTTGGAGATGTTAATTTGGGTCTCCACTATGTTGTCGCCAACCTTGGTGGATTCGCATTAGAAATTTATTTATAAAATTGGGTTGGCATTGCAAATATGTTTTATTTTCCTAGCTGACCAAGTTGTGATGAAATCTCATGTAATGGATATATAAGAGTGATTGTTTCATTGGTTAAGTGTGTGGAAAAATGTGTGCTTCATATGTTGAAAGTGCTCCTATGTGTGTATGTGCAAATATCATTCAATAGCACAACAAAGTTTGAAGGAGATTGAGCAAAGTGTGAAGAAGGTTTTCTGAGCTTAATTGGAACTATAATTAGGCTTGTATAGAAGCTATTTTCTTAGTTCATACCCTCTAGATTTTAATCCTACTTTGAATTGTTGTGCAATGAGCCCCTTTTGTATTTGAGTAGTGAGCTCTACGTAGTGAGCTCTACATAGTGTGTATAAATGCATGTGCATTCCCCTTATTATTTCTCATTATAATTTTAATAGGGTATAATCTTGTGGACTAACATCCACCGTGGTTTTTCCCCTAATAGGTTTTCCATATAAAAATATTGGTGTTCTCTGTCTCTCTGTTGTGTTGATTGTTTATGGTTCATTGCTTGTTCATCAGATCTGAGATTAAGTTATGTTAAGATAGAAAAGTTTAAGTTTTTGTGACAACCAATTCACCCCCCTCTCAGTTGTATGTCCTTGTTTTTCCAAAAATTGGTATCAGAGCAAGTTGCTTTGAAGAAGTCTAAAAGCTTGAGGTGATCCGAAATGGAAACATTGAAGAAGGATAGTCCAATATTTGATGGAACTAACTACTCACTGTGGAAAGTTAGGATGCAATGTCATATAAGATGCATTGGTGAAGCTTTCTAGAAGATTACAAAAGATCCATATGTTATTCCTCAGAATGGTCCCTCCACTGCTGATGAGATCAAAGATGCTAAAAATAATATTAGGGCTATTGAAGCCTTGGTGAGCACTCTAACATATTCAGAGATGGCTAATGTGATAGGATTGCAGATAGTTCATGAGATTTGGATGAAGCTAGAAAGTTTGTATGAAGGAGATGCTCAGGTGAAGATGGCTAAGCTACAAATCTTGAAAGGAAAGTATGAGAATTTGAAGATGGGTGAAGATGAAAATATCACTTATTTTATGCAGAGAGTAGATGAGATAGTCATGGGTATTAGATGTGCCGATGGTTCTATGGATGATGATGAAATTGTGGCTAAGATACTCAAATCCTTGCCTCCCTCCTACAAAGTGAAAGCTCATGCTATTGAAGAGATCATATCTGTAACAAAGATAACAAGAGACACATTGGTTGGAAAACTTGCTGCTTTTGAAATAAGTGAATTTGGTGAATCTACACTAAAGACTGAATCTACATTCAAGGATACTATATCTGAAAGTAATAGATAAAGATATAGTCCAAGAGAGTGTTCCAAAAATATATCCAAGTATTAAGAAGAACTAAAACAACTTGAAGATAAGGAAAGAGAAGTAGAAGAATTGGAAGCACTGATTGAAAAACAAGAAGGTAGAGGAAAAGGTAAGTATGAAGATGTATTTCCTATTAAATGTTTCTCATGCAGTAAAATAGGTCATTTTGCATAAAGGTGTTCTGAAATAGTTCCTAGATCTAATCCTAAAAATTCTAGATTCCAAAAGAGGTGTTACTTTGTTGAAGAAGTAGTGACTGATGATGAGTCTGATAAAGATAATGGAAATGAAGATGAATGGGTTTTCATTGCTACCATTGAAGATAATCTTGTGGCTACTGAATCTGCTAAAGATGAAAAGGCTCTTGTAGCCCAAGTTGAAGAAAAAGATGAGTGGGTAATTGATAGTGGATTCTCAGATCATATGACCAGTGATAAAAGTAAATTTGTAAGTCTAGAGAAGTATGACAGTGGGGTTGTAAGATTTGGAGATAACAATGTTGGTGTGATTCATGGTAGAGGATCTATTTGTCTTGGTGGTAAGGATAACACTGATGATGTTCTTTATGTTGAAGGCTTGAAGCACAACTTTTTGAGTGTTGGAAAAATGGTGGAAAAGGGTTATGACCTTCAGTTCAAAAATGGAAGATGCAAGATACGTGGAAGTTCAAGGAATATGATTGCTACTAGTAAACATACAAAAGGTAATATCTTTCACCTAACTACTGCTAGTGGGAGTTGTTTAATTGCTCAAGTAGATGAAATCTAGTTGTGGTATAGGAGGTTGTGTCATGTAAATTTTGACAACGTTATCAAGATAAGTTCCACTCAATCAGTAAGAGATCTACCTAAGTTAGTGAAGAATGCTAACACAATCTACAAGGAATGTCAGATGGGTAAACAAACTAGAGTCTCTTTCCAAAGAAAATAGTTTCATTCAAATAATTTGTTGGAGCTGCTACATACCGACCTTTGTGGTCTCTCCAGAGTTAGAAGTACTCATGGAGAAAGGTACTTTATGTTGATTATTGATGATTACTCTAGAATGATATGGGTTTCTTTCTTGAGAGAAAAATGTGAAGCATATGAAAATTTCAAAAATTTAAAGGCTATGGAAGAAAATGAGAAAAGTCTAAAAATCAAGTGCCTGAGATCTAACAGAGGTGGTGAGTTCACCTCTAGGGAGTTCAACTCTTTTTGTGAAGAGCATGGAATTAAAAGATAGTTATTTGCTCCGAACCCTCAACATAATGGAGTTGTAGAGAGAAAGAATAGAACAATTTGGGATGCCGCCAGAACAACGATGATGGAAGGAAATGTGTCCCAGATGTACTTGGATTGAAGTGATAAGCACTGTTGTGTATACCTTGAATCGGGTAAATGTTAATGGTAATTCTGGCAAGACCCCTTTTGAGTTATGGTTTGGTTACAAGCCTACTATTAAATATTTCAAGATCTTTGGAAGCAAGTGTTATATTAAGAGAGATGATGATATAGGAAAGTTTGATGCAAGAAGTGATGAAGATATTTTCCTAGGTTACTCCACTAAAAGCAAGGCCTATCAGTGCTATAACAAAAGACTAAGAAAGATGGTTGAAAGTGAAAATGTCAAAGTTGATAAGGACTCTGTCAAATCATCCAGATATTGTGGTTATGATTTTGGTGAAGACAATACTAGCAAAGGGAAAAATTCTCAGAAACAGAATCTAATTCAGATTATTCCATATGTTCCGGTAAAGCAACCTCAATTTGTTCTGGAAAATCAAGTCAGTCAAGAAACACAGACAAGTGCAAGTGTAGAAGAAAGATCAAAAGAATCAGAAGTTCAAGAATGTCCCAAAACTCCAAGGTATGTAAAGCTAAATCATTTTGAAAGAAAAATGATAGGAGACAAGAACAAAGAAGTGCAAACTCGAAGAAAGATTGTAGAAGAATATTGTCTGATTTCTAAGATTGAACCTAAAAATGTCACTAAAGCCTATCAAGATGAACATTGGTTGGAAGCTATGAAGGAATAACTAACAAATATTGAAAAGAATGACACATGGATACTGGTTCCCAGGCCTAAAGACAAAAATGTTATTGGTAACAAATGGGTGTTTAGGAACAAGCTGAATGAACAAGGTGAAGTGGTCTAGAATAAAGCAAGACTGGTATGTAAAGGATATTTTCAAAAGGAAGGTATTGATTTTGAAGAAACTTTTTCCCCTGTTGTTAGAATTGAGGCTGTAAGGTTATTTCTTGCTTATGCTACATACAAAAATAATAAAGTCTATCAAATGGATGTGAAGTCAACATTTCCAAATGGAGAACTAGAAGAAGTATACATTGAAAAAATAGATGGATTTCAACTAACTGACAAGGAAGATATGGTTTGTCGATTAAACAAAGCTCTATATGGACTTAAGCAAGCCTCAAGAGCTTGGTATGCTAGATTGGACAAATATTTACTGAAGCCTGGATTCACTAAAGGTACTACTGATAGCAACTTATAATTCAAATTAGATCATGATAAGGAGTTAATTATAGAAGTTTTTGTTGATGACATCATTTTTAGAGGAGATGACAATGTATGTATAAAGTTTGCTAATGAGATGAAGGATGAATTTGAGATGAGTATGATTGGAGAGATGAAGTTCTTTCTAGGATTGCAAGTTACTTAGTTAGACAAGGGAATTTTCATATCTCATTCCAAATATGTGAGAGAACTATTGAAGAAGTTTGGAATGGATGACTCAAAACCTGTTGGTACTCCCATGGTGACCAGATGCAAGTTGACATAGAATAATGACTCTCCTAAGGAAAATCAAACTAGATACAGGTCAATGATCAGTGGATTTCTCTATTTAACCCAAACTAGACCAGACATTATGAATGTGGTATGCATGGTTGCAAGATTTTGGGCTGATCCAAAAGAGTCTCATGTGACTGTTGTAAAAAGAATCTTCAGATATCTGAAAGGAATAGTTGACTTTGGACTTTGTTATCCAAAGGATGATGATCTCACCTTGAGTGCATATACTAATGTGGATTGGGATAGAGATGTAGATGACAGGAAAAGTACTAGTGGTGGTGCTTTCTTCCTAGGGAAGAAGTTGGTGTCTTGGTTGAGCAAAAAGAAAAAATCCATTTCTCTATGCACTGCTGAAGCAGAATAAATTGTTGTTGCAAATAACTATACTCAAGTGATATGGATGATGTTGGTGTGAATAAGTCTTGTACCTAGTTTATTCCTTTACTAGGGACTTAGGGGACTTAATTCACATGTTAAGTTTACTTAGGATATTAGTTGTATCTTCTAGAAGTCTTAGTTGCCTTATTTAGACTTTATACTTTCCTAGGTAGTTATGAGTTAGTTGTCTCATGTGATAGGATTAAGACATTTGTCATGATCTTGTCTTATCCTATCTCTCATCCTTTCCTTTATAAGCAAGGAATCTCTAGCATATTTTGTATTGTATTATATAGTATTGCATTGATCATATTGTATCATATTGCTATCCTTGTTTGGTGGAATAGCATCTTCCATTGTTGCTTCTCTCTATCTCTTGTGGAGGTTGTTTGGTGTTGTAGATTGAAGATCTTGGGTTGATTAGTTCAAAATAGTATTAGAGCTTTAAATCTGGCAAGTCCCTTCCATTCTTTTCATTAGAGAGTTTCCATCAAGTTTTGTATTGTGATTTGAGTTTCTTGTATCCTATATTGCATGCATGTATTTTGGTGAGATCTGATGATTACAACACTTTTGGCTATAGTGGCAGTATTTTAGGCTATCTCATTGCGTCCAATAGGCTTGAAAAAGTCAGATTTGGCTTTTGTTTCACTCAATTTCATCACCATTTGCAACTTTGGCAAATAAGAGTTTGAGGCTTAGATTTGGTGAATGACTTTTTATAGGAGCATTTTGGGAAAAAAATAAGTCTGCCATTGTGTTTGGGTGGCCATTTTTTATTTTTTGATATATAATTTTCCCATATTTGGTGAAAGTTGTTTTCGCGGAAAAATGTTTTTAGCTAAGGAGTCGTACGCCCCCTAGCCTACGCAGGTACGACAAAAATATTTTATTAAAAAAATTATGCTTTAATATTTTCATCAGCAGTATTTTTTTATTAAAAAAATTCAAAAAAATATATATCATTAAGCACTTAAAGTGCCTTTTTTAATGTTTTTGGCTTTTGTTTTTAGCCGTAGACTTTATTAAAGTTTGCATACTATTATTGTCTATGGGGTCTTTTAATTACCCACCAATAGCTTAAGAGCCGCTAGTGGTCTCCAACATCGCCGATTACCATTGTCACCCCAACCGCCGGCGAACGGTTCCAGTCACCGCTAGGTGCTAGGTGGGTGGTCAGTCTTATCCACTAGGTTTCCACTCACCACCATCAGCCGAGACCACCACCATCAAAAAACTGCCAGGTCCACCTTATAGTTTGAAACCATAACCACTGCATGTGACCAAAAGAGTGGTAGCTGCTAGCGGTCAATGTAACCGCCTAGTGTTTTGTAGTCGCCCAACCCCAGGTCATATGAGTGACCGAGGGCTAGTGTGAGGGGCTTAAATTTTGTGCCCATTTAGTGATCAAATATGCTCCTATTTAGTCTACAAGGTGCCTAAAATAGGCCTTTTTTTTAATTTTGCATAACTTTTTGCCACAGAGTTAGTTTTTGCAAACGAGATATCGTTGAAAAGATGGTACGATGAACTTTGCAGTGGTGGAGGTGATTTTTCTATATTTTGACATTTTTTGCCAGTTTTTTCAGCTTGAAAGTACAAGTGCATTTATTGCTTGTTCTTGGCGTAACTTTTGCAAACGAAGTCAAAATTTGGCAAACTTCTTTTTGAAATTGCTCATAAAATCACAAGGAATCTTTTTGTAACCTCTATTTTCAGTTTTGGCAAGCTCTTTTTTCTAAAAATTGTAAAAATCACTGTGTTATAAAAGGCTGATTTGAGCTTGTCACTTGTAAAAATTGCAAAATTTATTCATTGTAATTTGTTGGGGGGGGGGGGTTGCAAAATCAATTTTAATACATTTTGGGGGGGTGAAAGGCACAATTTAAGTGCCACATTGTCTTCTTTCTTTTGGTGTTCATGGCAGATCTAAGGTAAATTGAATCACTCACTCCACACAATTATCATACATGGAAGCTAAAAATGACTCAATTGTTACAATCTAAGGGTCTATGGCCAATGTTAGATGCAAAACAACTTGAATTCACAAGGGATTATGAAAAATTTGTTCATAGATGTAAAATGGATGAAGCAAAAGGGCCCATTGGCTTACATGTATTTGATAATTTGTTGTTTCATATTTCAGAGTGTAAAACACCTAAGAATGTTTGGGATAAACTTGAAGAATTGTATGGAAAATCAAATTAGTTATGAGTCTTGCAACTTCAAGTAGATCTACAATCAATCTCTCCATATGCATTTCCTTGAATTCAAGATTTCCTTGCACAATTCAAGTTGATTTTGTCATAGTTGAAAGGATGTGGGAAAGATAAATCTAGTGATGAATGTATCTTCTTGATTATGTCTAAGTTAAAGGGCCCTTATCAAGTGTTTTCTTCTACTTTCTATTCAACTATGGATGTAATGGGGAAAGATTACAAAATTCCTATATTTGGGTTGTTCTGTGAGCATCTTACTTTGGAGGAGGCCAAGTTGATTTAGATGGATGCCTTACCTAATTCTAAGAATCATTCTCTAATGGCTCAATCATCCAAGGGTAAAGGAAAGAACAAGAAGAAGCCCAAAGCAGAATCATCTCTAGGTAGTGAGAATCCCTCCAAACTAAAGCCGAAGAACAATCAGAAGTCCACTCCATCTCCTTCTCCTTCTACCTCTGGAGATTCTTCTTCCAAGTCCAAGAAAAAGAAAGGAGATCCTTGTTTATTTTGTGGAAAAACTGGGCATGATGCAACTCATTATTTTAAGAGATTGGAAGCCTTGGAGGAAGCTATGAGAAAACACAACATTTCAGTGGCTAAGCCTTCTTCCATGGGCAAAGGGAAAGCTCTTTCAACACGGGCCATTCATTCATCTTCAGACAGTTGGATTCTTGATTCAGGTGCTTCACATCACATGACCAATTCACATGATCTTCTTGATTCCATTGTTCATACTTCTACTTCTCAGATTGTAGTTGGGAACTCTTCACAGATTCCAGTTTTGGGGACAGGCTTCGTTCATATGCTAGATGGGTGCATTGAGGATGTTCTTCTTGTTCTTGATATTTCAACGAATCTACTTTCCATATATCATATTTTTCATTTTGGAGGGGGCAAGACAGTTGAGTTTACTCCACAAAATGTGACTATTAGAAAATTGCAGGATCATGAGAAGTTTGTTACTACAGGGATAGTTGATCATGAGAAACATTCGTATTGATTTGATGGCTTTGATCCTTCATCGGGTTCTTTTTTCGTTGCTCATGTTGATTTAATGAGAAAGCTTTGGTATGAAAGATTTAGGCACTTGAACTACACATATCTTCAGCAGATGCAAGCACATAACTTAGTGGTTGGTCTTCCTAAGATCACTTGCATGGATGGTGTTTGTCAAGGTTGTGTTCTTGGCAAGCAACATCAAGATCCTTTTTTGAAGGTTCAAGCTAAATGTGCAACCACACCCCTTAAGTTGGTCCATAGTGATCTCATGTCATTCCCAACTCCTTTTTTAGAGGCTAAGTATGTGCTAACATTCATTGATGATTTTTCCCACTAGACATGGGTCTATTTTGTGAAGCTCAAGAGTGAAGTCCTCACCAACTTCAAGACCTTCAAAACATTTGTCAAGAAGCACTCAGGTTTTTCTCTTCGAAAAATATGCACAAATAATGGGGGGAGTATGTCAATCAGGAATTTTAGGATTTTTACAGTGAGCATGGTATTCTTCATCAGCATACAATACCTTACACTCCTCAACAAAATGGTGTGGTAGAGAGAAAGAAAAGGACTCTTAGGGAAATGGCCAATTGTATGATTCGGTCTAGGTCCATGGCACCAACTTTTTGGGCCAAAGCTATCAATTGTGCCAACTATATTTAGAACCGTATGCCCCACAAGGCAGTGCAAAATATGACCCCTGAGGAGGCTTGGTCTCATCGCAAGCCTAATGTATCCTTCTTTAGAGTATTTGGTAGTGTGGATTGGGAATTCATTATGAATGGTCAGTGTAAATCCATGGAGAAGAAGAGTCAGTGGTACATCTTTGTTGGCTATTATGAGGATGTGAAGGCATACAATTTTTTTGATCTTGACACACAAGAGGTTCATTTCTGACGTGATGTTCAGTTTGCTATGATCTTCACCCAGTTAGATCCTCCTTCAACTTCTTCTTCATCACAACCTACTCAGTCTTCTTCAGTTGATGATACTTTGTTACTTGAGGAAGATTTTGATGATGGTCTCGATGTACCTCCTCCTCATTCACCCACTAGGCCATGATGGGCTCAATTTACTCTTGAGGAGGTTGATCTTCTTGTTGGTGATCCCACAGACACTTGCCACACTCATTCTCAGACTTTAGGAATCAATCTTTTGAGTCATGCAATTTCAGTTGATCCTCAGAATTTTTTCAGATGCTTGAGGTATTCTAGAGTGGGATAGTGCTATGGATAATGAGTATTCTTCTTTGATGAAGAATCATACTTGGGATATTGTGTGTCTTCCTAAGGGAAGAAAGTTGGTTCAATGCAAGTGGTGTATCATACCAAGTATGCAACAGATGGTTCCATTGACAAGTACAAGACTCATCTTGTTGCAAAGGGGTTTTCTTAGGTTGAAGGGATTGACTATTCCAAGACCTTTGTTCCTGTTGCCAAGATGGATTCTATTCACCTTGTCCTTGCTATAGCTACATCATAGGGATGGCCTATGTATCAGATGGATGTGAAGAGTACTTTCTTGCATGGGGATCTTCATGAGGGAATCTATATGGAGAAACCACTAGGTTTTGACAGGACCCTTCACTTGTCTGCAGGCTTCAATGTTCATTGTATGGTCTCAAACAGGCCCCTCAGGCTTGGTATGAGAAGATGGATAGTTTATTGCTTGCTTCTAGCTACACTCATTACCATTCCGATCCCACAATTTATACTCAGTGACATGGAGAGGATCTACTCATACTTGCGATCTACGTGGGTGATTTGATTCTCACAGAGAGTTCTACTTCCATGATTTATAGTACACAACGAGCATTGATGGCACAATTTGATATGACCAACCTTGGTCTTTTGCATTACTTCCTTGGTCTTCAAAATCATCAGACTTCTGAGGGGATCTTCATTATCTAGCAGAAGTATGCTCTTGATTTGCTTCAGAGATTTGGCATGACTGATTGCAAGCCTGTCCCTACTTCATTCCAGTCAGGTGTTGTATTGTCTACTAGTTGCACTACGCCTACAGTTGATCCTACCTTGTATCAACAGTTGGTTGGCAGTCTTTTGTACTTGACACATAGTTGTCTTGATATTTATTTTGCGGTTGGAATTGTCTCTCACTTCTCATAGGAGCCTCATGAGAGTCATTGGAAGGCTTCCAAACATATCTTGAGATACATTTAGGGCATTACTCATTTTGGAATTCACTACACTTTAGGTGCATCTTAGATAGTGGGCTTCACTGACTTAGATTGGGTTGGGGATGTCACTGATAGGAAGTTTGCTTTTGGATTTGTCTTTTTCCTTGGTTTTGGTCTGATTGCATGGTCATACAAGAAGTAGACTACTATTGCATTGTCATCAATAGAGGCTAAGTATTGAGGTGTAGTTTTGGCTAGTCAGGAGGTTTTGTGGCTTCGCCAGTTGATGACTAAGCTTGGATTCCCTTCCACTCAGCCCACTACTCTTTGGTGTGATAATCAGAGTGCCATGTGTATCTCTCACAACCTAGTGGAGCATCAGTGTACTAAGCATATTGAGATCCACATGCACTTCATCAGGCAGCTCATCCAGGATGGTGTTTTGAGCTTGGAGTATTTTCCTATAGATCAGCAGGTTGCAGACATCTTCACTAAACCTTTGGCATCGCCTTGTTATATTTAGTTGTGATTGATTCTTGGGGTGAAGGAAGTGGTCCTTGGTGGGTCTTGAGGAGTCCTCCTTCCTTCATTAGTTTTTAATCTTTCTTTGTAGCTTTTTCTCTCTTTTGGAGAGGAGTTTTCTCCCACAAGCTTTTTCTCCTTTTCTCCGCTTATGAGAGTTTTTTTGTTTTGTACATGGGTACCTCATCAGGCCTAGTTGTCAGGACCCATCTTTTGCATTTTGCATTGGTTTGTACCTCCCTAAGTTGCAGTTAAGGGGGGTGTTGGTGTGAATAAGTCTTGTACCTAGTTTATTCCTTTACTAGGGACTTAGGGGACTTAATTCATATGTTAAGTTTACTTAGGATATCAGTTGTATCTTCTAGAAGTCTTATTTTTCTTATCTAGACTTTACACTTTCCTAGGTAGTTATGAGTTAGTTGTTTCATGTGATAGGATTAAGACACTTGACATGATCTTGTCTTATCCTATCTCTCATCCTTTCCTTTATAAGCAAGGCATCTCTAGCATATTTTTTATTGTATTATATAGTATTGCATTGATAATATTGTATCATATTGCAATCCTTGTTTGGTGGAATAGCATCTTCCATTGTTTCTTCTCTCTATCTCTTGTGGCTAGGTTATTTGGTGTTGTAGATTGAAGATCTTGGGTTGATCACTTCAAAAGATGAAACAAATGTTGATAGATATTAGGATAGTATATGAAGAGCCTATTGCCATATACTATGACAATTCAAGTGTAATAAATATTTCAAAGAACCTGGTGTTGCATTCTAAGACTAAGCATATATCAATAAAGTTTCATTTCTTGAGGGAGAAAGTGAATGAGAAATAAGTTAGATTGGAATATGTGCCTACCAAAGAACAGATTGCAAATATATTTACTAAGCCATTGCCGAAGGATACTTTTGAGTATCTTAGAGGAATTCTAGGGGTAACTACCCCTCTTGATAAGAACTAAAAGATGCATTTACTTGCATCAATCCATGAGCTACATTGCTATATTCTGTTCCAGATTGATGTTTCCACAACTACTACTTAGGGGGAGTAGTCAAATGTGTAGATATGTGGTTAAGAGTGTTGTTTTGGAAAGGTCATGGTTATATTTTCCATTGATGTCAAAGGGGGAGAAATGCATTTTAAAAAATATTTCTAAGGAGAAGAGCCTTATGGGGAGAAGAATAGTTAAGAAAAAGAGTCAAAGTGTTGGGTTGATGGTATTTTTCACATCATGTGTTGCCATCAATACTAAAGGGGGAGATTGTTGGATGTTGTGGTTGTGTTGCTGGTATGTGTTTGTCATTGACATCAAGACTATTAGCATTTGTTGTATCAGTTGTTGTATATGTCGAGGATATTGAGAAAATTATAAAAGAAATTATTCTAAGTTCCTAGTGGAACTATGCAGGTCATGAAGGCATCTTGTTCTTCATGTTGAAGATTAGCTAGTGTGGATTAAAGGGTTTATTTTTGAGTGTATCTAGATCATCTACCAGAAGTTCTAGAGGTGCACATGAAGTTTTGATTGTATTATGGTTTGACAGTGTTTTTGTGGTCTCTATTAGTGTTCTTGAATGAAGATTGTGTGATTCTGTTAATCTCATTTGTTGTGGATGTTTCTCTATTGTTTCCTGATGTTCTCTAATGTCTCTAGATCATTCTCTATCTTTTTGGTATGTCCAAATTAATCAGAGAGCTCGTGGTTGAAGATATTTTCTTGTGCATGTTTGGTTTTTCATGTTCCTAGCCAACATGTTAGTGGTAGCATGCTGTGGATCTTTGTGGTGAAATTAATTAAATTATTTTTGTGTTGGAGATGTTAATTTGGGTCTCCACTATGTTGTGGCCAACCTTGGTGGATTCACATTAAAAATTTATTTGTAAAATTGGGCCAACACTGCAAATATATTTTATTTTCTTGGCTGACCAAGCTGTAATGAAATCTCATGTAGCGGATATATAAGAGTGATTGTTTCATCAGTTAAGTGTGTGGAAAAGTGTGTGCTTTGTATGTTGAAAGTGCTTCTATGTGTGTATGTGAAAATATCATTCGATAGCAGAGCAAAGTGTGAAGGAGATTGAGTGAAGTGTGAAGAAGGTTTTCTAAGCTTAATTGGAACTATAATCAAGCTTGTATAGAAGCTATTTTCTCAGTTCATACCCTCTGGATTTTAATCCTACTCCGTATTGTTGTGGAGTGAGCCCCTTTTGTATTTGAGTAGTGAGCTCTAGGCAATGTGCCTGAATGCATACACATTCTCCTTATTATTTCTCATTATACTTTTAACAAGGTATAATCTTGTGGACTAACATCCACCATGGTTTTTCCCCTAATAGGGTTTTGATGTAAAAATCTTGGTGTTCTCTATCTCTCTGATGTGTTAATTATTTATGGTTGATTGCTTGTTCATTATATTTTAGATTAAGTTAAGTTAAGATAGAAAAGTTTAAGTTTCTATGACAACTGATTCACCCCCCCCCTCTCAGTTGTCTGTCCTTGTTTTGCCAACAAGGAAAAAATTATAATAGATCTTTGAAGTGATTTAAGGAAGATTTATAGTATATTGTAAAAGTGATTTTAAGGTATATTAATAGAATACTCTTCAAGGTGATTTATATCATATCTCAAGGAAAATTTGAGCATTTTTGTTAGAGAATTTTTTGAGGAAGACAATGAATTTGTTCTGATTGAAGTTGGTGCCTCATATTTAAGAGATCAGGAGGTTGATACCTCTCATTAGAAGAGATTGGTGTCTCTTATTGGGTTGGTGCTCAATTGTGTGGATTGGTGTGTCTAGTGGGTTGGTGATTATAAATCTTGTAAGTGGAGATTGGTGTCTCCAATGGGTTGGTACCTATGAAGGTAAGAGAAGTTTTATATATGAAATATTTTTTCATGGTTTCTCTCATAAGGGTTTCCACGTAAAATTGTGTGTCTCTTATGTGTGTTCTTAATTGCTATATCTTGCATATACAGTACTACTATGGATAATTGAGGTTTGAAGTAATATTTTTATGTTTGATTAAGTTAAAGTAAAGTTTTGATTTATACTTGTAGACATGCAAAATTCACATTATGCATTCGATCAGATTCGGTCAAATTAGCTCTTGCATTGGATCCATTCATCACCTTCATCCATTTAAATAATTTCATTGCCTAAGGTTATTTAAAATCAAAAAAGCCATTTAAATCAAATCTTAAATCATTTTCCAAAGTCCAAAAAGTCAAAACAGTTAAATCAGCATAATCAGCATTAAATTAATCTAATCCTAATCTAAGGCTAATCCCATCCCACTTGCACAATAAATCAATTTTATTGATTTATTAAAACAATCATTTTCCCTCAACCATGACAAGTCAAACAGGGCATTTATTGCTCTTCTTTCTTGTCCCCCTCTCAAAATTTATTGCAAATTTGAATTTGAATTCTCCCTCTCATGGGCACTCTTCCCAAATCTTGCACACACATTAACTAATCACTTGTGCTAGTGACCCTTTCCCAATCCTTGATCAAAGCTCGAATTGTGCAAATGCAAATGGAGATGGTGGAGTGATGATAAGCAAGATCAAATCTCAAATGAAGAGAGTAACCTTGCATGAAATTGTGAAGATTGTGAAGATTGTGAAGCTTGTGAAGCTTGTGAAGGATTTGCTTGAGGATGATGCACCTATTTAAAGATTTTCAAAATGCCAAATGTTGAAGAGGGACCAATGTGGGATTAAGATTCTGCCAATGAGATAAGGACACTTGTCATCATGTGATTAGTTAATGTGTGTGCAAGATTTGGGAAGAGTGCCCATGAGAGGGAGAATTCAAATTCAAATTTGCAATAAATTTTGAGAGGGGGACAAGAAAGAAGAGCAATAAATGCCCTGTTTGACTTGTCATGGTTGAGGGAAAATGATTGTTTTAATAAATCAATAAAATTGATTTATTGTGCAAGTGGGATGGGATTAGCCTTAGATTAGGATTAGATTAATTTAATGATGATTATGCTGATTTAATGCTGATTAACTGATTTGACTTTTTGGACTTTGGAAAATGATTTAAGATTTGATTTAAATGGCTTTTGATTTTAAATAACCTTAGGCAATGAATTATTTAAATGGATGAAGGTGATGAATGGATCAATGCAAAGCTAGCTTTGATGAATCTGATCGAATGCATAATGTGAATTTTGCATGTCTACATTTTGCCCCTCTTTGAAGCAATGTACTTGTTGCGTTGGTTCAAAGAATAAACTTGCCGCGATCGAAATTAAAAATTTCATGATTTTTCGGATGCCCCAGGAAAGAAGTACACTGGTACATTGCCCCTCGAGAGATCGGCGAAAAAGATTCAATTTGAGGGTTGATCTGCGATAAAGAGGTTCAAAATGGATGTTATGGACAATGCAAATGAGATGATTTCAAGATGCTTATAATAACAAATCTATATTATTCTAAACAAATTAAATGATGATATGATATGAGATGGATGAGATGGATGATGTGATATGCTGTGATTATGCAACGGATGATTTATGATATGCTTAGACTAACAGATCTATATTATGATGATGATATGCAATGCATGTGAAATGATCAATGTTTCCTATGATGTATGATATGAATGATATGTGGTATGCTGACTGTTTATTGATGGTTTGCAGATGCAGGATGGATGCATGATGGATGCATGACGGATGCATGATGTTAGTGCGGGAATGAGATGATGACAAGAGGATCCAACAAGTCCATGATTGGTCGAGACTTTATTAGAGATGATGATGATAGTAAAAGATGATGATGATTAGCTTATCAAGGATTGGGATTTTCAAAGGGTCACTTACTTTATTTTGATAACCTGCCTAAGTACGATGCATCAAGGTATAAAGGACCAGGATGGCGTTGTACTTAGTGTGATGGACTTTGACTCAACAAGCAGATAGGAGTATTCTTGTTCACACCTGACATACGGAAACCTTGCTAGGATGCACTTTAGAAGTCTCAAACATCTCGGACCAAAACACGGAAAGGTATAACCAATCAATGCAATAGTCAACAAGCTATCTGAAACATCCTCCATACATATCTAACAAAGCAAGTATTTACCAAGTTATTTTACAAGAACGTCCAACAAGCATAGCAGACAAAATAATAATGATCGTTGCCCCATTCCTATCTCTCTAAATCCTTCGTTCGGATATCATCGAGAGGTCCTTGGAATGAGTGCAATAAGATAAATCAAAAGAAAAGATCAAGTACACAAACAAGCCAATGTTCTTCATACCTTCAGCCAGAGGGATGTGTTTCAAAAGATGGGAGCCAAAACTCATTGCCAAAAGATAATGTCCATTGTCGGAACGGATCCTAGGACATGTTAATGACACGTCGTTTTGTTTACCCAAAGTGGTTGATTTGATAAAAGTGCCCATTGTCGGAACGGATCCTAGGAAATGCTTTGTATCAAATGATGATGAAATTGATTTATGATTTATATGCCATTGATAAGAAAAGAGTTGACCAACTTGCTTGCCGACAGACCTATACTTGAGATTTTGACAGTTTAGGTTTTCACATTTGACTGCTAGACTTGTTTCTGACTGTTTTACCAAAGGTTGAGGGTGATGACGATTTATTATGGATGATTGATTATTGCGAGTGTAAGCGAGATGAGGTGGATGGATTTTTTCAAATATTTGGATGTTTTTGGAATTTTGCAATGTTTTGAGGCTGTTTTGGTATTTTTCAAGATTTTCAAATGTTTTGATTTTTCGGTTTTCCAATGTTTTTGGGATTTTCTGAGATTTTGACCAAAAGACTAACCTAAAGACCTATCCTAGGGGTCGGGGGCTTATCGATAGATTAGCCTTGCCTCGTTATACGAGACCACGTGAGTTCGACTAATGACTTGACCAATTTACAGGATGAAGATATACATGATGAAATGTCAGTTTATTATGGCGGACTCCTATAGGACTGACCTAAATGTCTGGGGATGATCAAAGATCAACCTTGCCTCGTTCAAGCTCGAGAGATCATCATGTGATTAGTTAATGTGTGTGCAAGATTTGGGAAGAGTGCCCAAGAGGGGGAAATTTTGAATTCAAATTTGCAATAAATTTTGAGAGGGGGACAAGAAAGAAGAGCAATAAATGCCCTGTTTGACTTGTCATGGTTGAGGGAAAATGATTGTTTTAATAAATCAATAAAATTGATTTATTGTGCAAGTGGGATGGGATTAGCCTTAGATTAGGATTAGATTAATTTAATGCTGATTATGCTGATTTAATGCTGATTAACTGATTTGACTTTTTGGACTTTGGAAAATGATTTAAGATTTGATTTAAATGGCTTTTTGATTTTAAATAACCTTAGGCAATGAAATTATTTAAATGGATGAAGGTGATGAATGGATCCAATGCAAGAGCTAATTTGACCGAATCTGATCGAATGCATAATGTGAATTTTGCATGTCTACAATACTGATTCACCCCCTCTCATTATAAGTGCATGTTTCATCAATTGGTATTAGATTTGGTTCCTTGAGAGTTAGCCTAACCACTTGAATATAGATCTTGGAGACACACATGGCGGAGGAATTTGGATTTTCATCAAATAGGGCACCACTATTTGATGGATCATATTATAATTTTTGTTGAAAATTGACGTGTTTATGTAGCTTAATACTTTGTAAAACTATTATACTTGCTAATATAAATATGTATTCTTTGTTATAGATTCTTTGTGGGTGATTATCTAATTAATTCATTTTATCATTTATAGAATTAATACAAAAGGTTGTAGAAGAAATAGACAAAATATCAAAAGATACACAACATATATTGTGGAGAAACCCTTTCGGGAAAAAACTCCACCAAGAATCAATGTATTATTTAATCTCTGAAGTAGATTACAATAACTCCAATTCTTCCTTGAGATGCTTCTTCTGCCTTCAACAAATCTTCTTCACAACCTACAATAAACTAATAAAAACTCTCTTAAAATTTCTTGAGGTATATAGGCAATAAACAACTTTGTAAACTCCAAAAGAGTTACAATTACAAAGCTCAATCCTTACCTCCTAAAAGGTACACCTATCTCTTCCAAGCAGAGTTTAACCATGAAGAACAATGCCAAATCATCATCTTCATCTATTTGGGTGTCCCAAACTAAAGTAGTAACTCAACCTTTATTCTGTAAATATCTTCAAGGCTTTATCCTCAAAGTAGGTGCCCAAGAGTGGGCCCACTCAATTCAGCCTTCTACAATATCTTAACATGCAAAGGAGTTAATTCCAAGAAGACAACTTGGGTGCCCAAAGTGGGTCCAAGTCATTTTTTGTTGACTGAAACATCTCTCTCCACGATTCATGCAAGAATGGCCATCCTTTGTTAACTAAAGGAAGTTACTTGTTATATGTCATGTAATTCAAGTCATTAGTCATACATTCCAAGTTAACTAAATTCAACTAGCATTCAACTAAAACTAATTGAACTGAACTAAACTAATTTTGAACTACAATGAACTGAACTGAATTGAACTAAATTGAACTGAACTAAACTAAACTGAACTTCATGCATGTAAACATCAAACCCTAACTCCTGGGATCTTTGCATGCATTAAAAAAGTGTTATCTCTTACTCTAAATAATTAACTGAACTCAAGGTGAGTGCCACCTTCCATGTGGGTTCCCCATGTGCTCATATTATTTAGGAACTCATCTTGGATTCCCTCACATGCTCCTATTATTTAGAATTAATTACAAATGTCAATTAACATGATTATTTCAAAATTAGTCTCTCTCTAATCCTAGTGTTTGAGAATATTTTCCAAGGACTTAGGAGACACATGAAATGAATAATGTTTAGGATTGCAATTAAATGGCATCCTATTTCCAATATTCTCTCACTTGACATTATACATTGCAATTATTCTAAACAAGTAATAATTATAAATCAAGTACAGAACTTAAGGCCAATGGCCTTCCTACACCAACTAATCAATCCATTCCAACTTCAAATGCAACCTACATAATCATGAAGCTCCAAGCAAATGATTAAAACCAAGAGAACTTATCTGAAGGAACTGGTTTCATAAGATAATATGTAACATTTATTAAAGTGTCAACTTTCTCAATTAATACCTTCCCACTCTCAACCATTTCTCGCACAAAGTGATACTTAACAACAACATGCTTAGTATGAGCATGATACATAGGATTTTTGGCTAAACACATAGCACTCTGACTATCACATTCAAGTTTAACTTACTTGTAATTAAAACCAATACCTTTCCCAAGTCTTTGTACCCAAACTGCCTCTTTGGAGGCATGTGAAACTACCAAGTGTGTTGAACTCATGTTCAACCAAGGTGTAGGGTCCTCGGTCTTTTCTATTGAAAATAGCTTTTCTTACTAGTAACTATTCCAACATATATCTCTTACCATAAGAGAACTCAATCCTCACTTATTTCTCCAAGTATCCATGAGGACCTGTAAACAACCAATCCATGCCAAACTCCAAATGCAACATAGCACTATCATGAAGTAATCAAGAAAATGATTAATGTACCCAATAATTAAGAGAACTACACAATATCAATGTCAAAGCTCCAATCTTGAACATAAACATGGAATTCATTATCTAACCATCTCCTCCTAGGAGATCACATGCACCATAACACACTTAAACATCCTATTCTCAAGAGAACCATGCCAAACTCTAAATGCAACAAGAGTAAACCATGAAATAATAGCAACCACTCTAAACCAAGAAAAATCCATATCCCTAATCATATGAGGACAACTTTAGCAATGACACATCCACGTCACTACCAACAACTCCCACTGAACTGCGGTACCGAGTCACACATGGCATCATGACTACCATCCTCTTCATGAAGATCACTATATCCTACCAAAGCTCCCACTGAACTATGATATTGAGCTATACATGGCAACAGGATAAGCATCAAACCATCACTATCAAAAGAATATGGAATTTCAAACATTTCCTCGTGATCAAAATTATCATAACATGTACCATGCCACAAATCTAAACTGCTAATCAAGATTATACCATGAAATAACAACAAAACCATCCTACAACCAAGAATCCACTTCATTTCCAAATGCTCCCACTGAACCGTGATATTGAGTAATCCCATGGCATCATGATGTACATAATCAAAACCACATTTCTTTCATAATCTCATACCAAACCTGTGAATCCAAGCTCTCAATGACACATGATAAAAACCCTCTAAAGCAAGATTATATACCTCTTGTAACAAACTTATTTTCCAAAATCAGCAATAAAAAAAATAGTAAAAGCTCCCACTATAGCCAAAAAACCTCCAATATTTTAAGAGAAAGACGTCCAATAATCTACCCAACCTCAGCTCTGATACCAAATGTTGAAAATTGAGGTGTTTATGTAGCTCAATACTTTGTAAAACTATTATACTTGCTGATCTAAATATGTATTCTTTGCTACAGATTATTTGTGGGTGATTATTTGATTAATTCATTTTATCATTTGTAGAATGAAGATAGAAGGTTGTAGAAGAAATAGATAGAATATCATAAGATACACAACATATACCATGGAGAAACCCTTTCGGGAATAAACTCCACCAAGAATCAATGTATTATGTAATCTCTGAAGTAGATTTCAATAACTCCAATTCTTCCTTGAGATGCTTCTTCTGCCTTCAACAAATCTTCTTCACAACCTAGAATAAACTAATACGAAATCTCTTCAACTTGCTTGAGATATATAGGCAATAAACAACTTTGTAAAATCCAAAATAGTTACAATTACAAAGCTTAATCCTTATCTCCTAAAAGGTATGCCTATCTCTTCCAAGTAGAGTTTAACCGTGAAGAACAATGTCAAATCATCATCTTCATCCATTTGGGCATCCCAAACTGAAGTGGTAACTCAACCTTTATTTTGTAAATATCTTCAAGGATTTATCCTCAAAGTAGGTTCCCAAGAGTGGGCCCACTTAACTCAACCTTCTAAAATATCTTAACATGCAAAGGAGTTAATTCTAAGAAGCCAACTTGGGCACCCAAAGTGGGTCCAAGTCATTTTTCGTTAATTGAAACATCTCTCTCCACCATTCATGCAAGAATGGTCATCCCCTATTAACTGAAGGAAGTTACCTATTATCTATCATGCAACTCAAGTCATTAGTCATGAATTCCAAGTTAACTAAAGTCAACTAGCATTCAACTAAAACTAACTAAACTAAACTAAAATAACTCTAAATTGAATTGAACTGAACTGAACTGATCTGAACTGAACTGAACTTCATGCATGTAAACATCAAACCCTAACTCCTAGGATCTTTACATGCATTACGTAAGTGCTATCTCTTACTCCAAATAATTAACTGAACTCAAGGTGAGTGCCACCTTCCATGTGGGTGCCCCATGTGCTCCTATTATTTAGGAACTCATCTTGGATGCCCTCACATGCTCCTATTATTTAGAATTAATTACAAATGTCAATTAACATGATTACTTCATCCAAAATTAATCTCTCTCTAATCCTAGTGTTTGAGAACACTTTCCAAGGACTTAGGAGACACATGAAATAAATAATGTTTAGGATTGCTATTAAATGGCATCCTATTTCCAAAATTTTTTGGAGCTCATAAGGATGGAGACTTACTTAAATACACTTTCATATGATATTTGGAGATCGACTGAATTTGGTTATACTCCTCCGACAACCCCATTAACATATCAAGTTGAAAAGAGGGCAAGTGAGAACAATTCCAAAGCCAAAAATGTATTTTTTTGTGGATTAGCCGTATTATAATTTGTAAAGGTTATGCATTAAAAATCAGCTAAAGATATGTGGGATAAGTTGAAAAATATATATGAAGAATATGACAAAGTAAAGAAGGAAAGATTTGAACCCACAAAAGACAATTTGAGAGTTTGAAAATCAAGGAAAAGAGGATATTGTTGCCTACTTGCTTCATGTAGATGAAATTGTCAACACTATTTGTGGACTTGGAGAAAAGGTTAAGGGGGAATATATTGTGCAAAAGGTTTTGAGATCTCTTCCAATGAGATTTGAAGAAAAAATTTATGCCATTGAGGAAATGAAGGATTTAGACACTTTGAGGATAAATGAGTTGCATGGGATATTTATGTTGTACAAAATAAGGATAGATAAGGAGAATCCATCAAAACAAGAAGTCACTTTCAAAGCATCCAAGAAGATAAATAATAAAGGATACATGTCAAGTGAAATCTCAAGTGATGAAGAAGAAGCACCCTTTGTAAGGAAGTACAAGAAATGATTTAACAAACATAAAGGTAAGTCTACTTTTTAATGTTTCAACTACGGTAGAATAGGTTATTTTTCCTCTAAATGTCCATAAGCCGAAAGTGAAAGTAGTGAAGAGGAAAAAGAATACTAAAAATGGAAAGGAAGGAAAGATCACCATAACAAGAAGAATATCCCACGATGAAATCATGAAAATAAAAAATCCTAAAGGCATAAAAGGAGTCTCTACATCCAAGAAGAAAGTAATTCATCTGAAGAAAGGAATGGAAGCCTCTCTGATTGGGATAAAGAAGAGATAATCTTTATGGTGATGGAGGAAAATGAGGATGAAGAGACATGAAAAGAGGAAAGAGATTCAAAATTAGAACATACCAAAGATAATAAACAAGATGATCTCGAAAAGCAACTCAAATTTTCCTATAATAATATCAACAAGCTCAAGAAAAGGAATTCAAGACTAAGGTCATGACTTCAAGAAGATAATGTCCAACTAAAGTAAAATTATCCCAAAGCTTTGAAGAATCAGAAAAGATGATCATAAATCTAAAGGTTCAAATTGAAGAAGTTGTAAGAGATCAACTAAAGGAAAAGGAATTGGAGTATGAGAAATTAGAGCGTGAAGTTGTTTCCTTGAGGAAGGAGTTGGGGAAATCAATTATCAATTAAATCAAAGCATAAAGTTTGAAAAGAGCTCTTAAATTTTGGAGGACATTATCAACTATAAGATATTTCCTTTCATCAAGATTGGTTTTGGTTTTGAAGAAAAATAGAAGACAATCAAAGAAGAGTCAAGCTCTAAGGCTACAGAGTTAGCAAAGACAAATGAGGAAAAGTCCAAAACTTATGCAAATGTGCTCAAAGGCTCCATCAATTGTGATAGTACAAAGAAGAGAGAAAGTAATATCCCTTAGAAGAACATTCCTCATAAGGACAAGCATGAAAAATTCAAAGGATCATTCCCTTCAAGAAAAGCATCAATGATTAGGTTCCCTCAATCTTTCTACATGGGTATTGCAATTCATACAATTATTTTAGTCATAAAGAAATGAATTATAGAGTACATGCAAGGAATTATTTTGGTTTCTCAAGTAGGGACTACAACACATGTGTTACTTTAGTGGATTATAATGCTATATATTACAAATGCAGGAATTATGGTCAGATTGTACAATTTTATACAAGTGGTTTTGTGAAACCACCTAGACTGAACAAAAAGGACACCATAGTTGAACAAAAGGGAGAATCCACAAAAGTTTGGAAGAGGAAAAAAAAGGAAGAGAAAGAAAATCCATGCTTGTGATGTACAAGAAGCATCACAATTTTTAAGAATGAGCTTGATTTTAGGGGGAGCTTACTATTGCATCATCTTTCAACCCCATAAAGAAGAAAGGTCATTTTTGTCATTATTGTCAAAGAGGGAGAAGTAGAGAAAGGGGGGGGGGGAATCAATGCAATATCCTTCAGCTCCAAGGAAAATAAAATTCAAAGATAGATCAATTAATGCATATTCTATATAAAGGTAATAAAGCATCTCTTTGCTATTGATGTCAAAGGAGGAAATTTGCACAAAGGGAGAGAGTTACATTGAGGAAGAGTTGCAGGAAAGGAAGAATGATGTCATTAATATCAAAAGGAAATTCTACAATAAGAGAGTCATAGTCAGGGAAAGCTTTATAGTTAGGGGAGAATAATAGAAAAGTATTTCATTGTGAAGGAGAAAAGTATGGTAAATCACTTTAACCTTGATGTCAAAGGGGGAGAGATAATGTAAGGGGATCAACACAAAAGGAGAGGATTATGTTTGTGTTGCCATCAATGACAAATGGGGAGATTGTTGGAAATATTATCATTGATGTCAAAGGTGCATGGATAAAATTTTTAGAATTATTATCATTGATGTCAAAGGAAGACTTCCAAGATGAAAAGTTCATTGATTGAAGACAAGGAATAATAAAAGTTTGATTTAATTTATTTATTTTCAACCTCCATCTAATTATGATAGCGCTAGATTTAAAAGGGAGAAAATTAAAATAGAATATTAATTAAAGGGGTCAACCCATTAAGGAAGTGTTATCTCCTATGGATGGCCAACCTCAAATTAAATTAATATTTAATCAAAGATGGTTGACCTGCTTTAAAAGGTGAAATTAAATATTTAAAATAAATTTTATATCAAATCTTGGCCAACCTACTTTTGGTAAAGTGCATGATTTGTATATAAATACAAGTTATTTTGGAGGTTAGAAAACAAGTTATTCTATGCAAAATCATTCCTTTTAAGAGTAGAAATTAGGATTTCAAAAGAGTAGATTTAAGAAGAAGAGAAAATTTATAGAAAACCCACAAGGAGATTTGTGTAAGATTTATAGCAGAACTTCAAGGAGATTTATGACAAAATTTTAAGGAGATTTATAGTAGACCTAAGAGCATATTTTTAGTAGACCTTTAAGGAAAATTTATAGCAAACATTGTACCCAATTTGGAGCAAACCCTTATGAGATATTTATAGTAGACATTATGCTTGATTTGGAGCAAATCTTTAAGACAGACTTATTGTAGACATTGTGCTTGATTTGGAGCAGATCTTTAAGATAGACTTATAGCAGACATTGTGCCTAATTTTGAGCAGACCTTTATGGGAGATTTATAGTAGATCCTCAATGTGATTTAAGGAAGATTTATAGTAGATACTAAAGGTTATTTAAGGAAGATTTATTGTAAATATTTCAAGTGATTTAAGGTAGATTTTTAGCAGATCCTAAAAGTGATTTTAAGGAAAATTTATATGACTCTTCAAGGTGATTTATATCAGATCTCAAGGAAAATTAGAGTAGATTTATTAGAGAATTTTTTGAGGAATACAAATACTTTGTTGTGATTGAAATTAGTACCTTATATTGAAGAGATCAGGATGTTGGTGCCTCTCATTAGAATAGATTGGTGTCTCTTGTTGGGTTGGTGCTCAGTTGTGGGGATTGGTGTCTCCAATGGGTTGGTGCATATGAAGAATGTAAGAGAATTTTTATATAAGAAATATTTTGATAAGTAGGAGGTATTTTCCATAGCATGTCAAATTTTGATGTTGCTATCAATATTCAACCACGTAGTTTTATGAGTCAAACTCATTGACACATGTTTCATGAGTAGTGGTTCACAAGAACCCATCTCTCATGGTAATGAATGGTAATTTGACACACTAGATGCAATGAGTGCTAAGTGGACCATTCATTACCATGAGAGATGGGTTCTTTTGAACCACTACTCATGAAACATGGGTCAATTAGTTTGACTCGTAAAACTATATGGTTGAATCCTGATAGCAATGTCACTATTTGACACATTGTGGAAAATACCTCCTACTTATCAATTGATGAGCTAAAGGGGATCTATAATGAATGGTTCATAAGGCACAAAACTTGCTAAAGGTTTTTCAAATGAGGCTGCAAGCTAAGTGGGCTTAACCTTGGGGAAAACTCTATGGTTAAGTGTGCATAAGCTAGAGTAATACTGGGATGGGTGGCCTCCCAAGAAGGCCTAGTGCTTCACCTCTGTGAACATCACCTAGATGCAATGAGTGCTAAATGGATGATTCATTACCATGAGGGATGGGTTCTTGTGAACCACTACTCATGAAACATGGTTCAATGAGTTTGACTCATAAAACTACACGGTTGAATCCTGATAGCAATATCACAATTTGACACATTTTGGAAAATACCTCCTACTTATCAATTGATGAGCTAAAGGGGCTCTATAATGAATGGTTCATAAGTCACACCACTTCTGAAGGTTTTGCAAATGGGGTTGCAAGCTAAGTGGGATTAACATTCGGGAAAAATCTATGGTTAAGTGTTCTTAAGTTGGAGTAGTACTGGGATGGGTGACCTCTCAGTAAGGCCAAGTGCTTCACCTCTGTGAGCATCACCTAGATGCAATGAATTCCAAGAGACCATTCATTACCATGAGAGATGGGTTCTTGTGAACCACTACTCATGAAACATGGTTCAATGAGTTTGACTCATAAAACTACAAGATTGAATCCCGATAGCAATATCACAAGAAATATTTTGTCAAGGTTTTCTAGATCATAAGGGTTTCCATGTAAAATCATATCTCTTATGTGTATTCTTAATTGCTAGATCTTACATATATGGTATTGCTATGGATAATTAAGGCTTGAAGTAATATTTTTAAGTTTGGTTATGTTGAAGTAAAGCTTTGAATTATATTGATTCCACCCTCTCAATATAAGTGTGTGTTTCATTAGAGGGGATTGGGGTACCTTTCCAAGTAGGCCAATCATGCAAACACAATCAACAATAGTTATAAAATGTTATGCAATAGGGAAAATTCAAGTCTTATAGATTTCTAACTTCATGAGTACAAACAAATTCAATGTAAATTACTTACAAGCCTTTGGATTTCTCTCTCTATTCTAATTGTTGATCTCAAATTTTCTAGCACTTCACTCCAAAATTCACCAACCCCATCAATTTTTGAGTCTCCTCTCTATTATTCCTTAACCTATGGAAGTCCAATTGCTTGTTGAAGAATTAAATAATATTTTCAAAATAATTCAATGATCCTTTGCCACATGACTTTGAATGATTTATCTTTTCAATACATTTGTTGCTTATCTATTCACCTTATTTTCTACTATAGAGAGTTTCTTTTTGTCAGTGTTTGGGATTAGACCTCCATCAATATTCAAAACTTATTTAAATCTTTGTGTTATATTCCTTTCTCTTGGTTAGGTCTTGATGATTGTTAGAAACCTATGCCTATTTCCCATTATCATTGGGATAAGGAACTTGTTGAGAACCTGATGCATATCCTTGTGTATTGGGGTGTTGGGGATCATTAGTAACTTGTAAACCTATTTTTTTAGCATTGGGGTTACAAGGTTCTTTGATAGACTAGCATGTAACTACACACTTGTTGATATTTTCTCCCTTTAGGGTTTCAAAATTTCATTGAACCTTCAACTCATCCTCAAAGTTAAGGACTTTTCCAATGACCCACCTATTCTCTCCATTCTTGTTGAGGTTTTTTCCTTCAAGGTTTCATTGAAACTTGAAACTTTAAAATATTTCAACGATTTAGACTTTTTTTGAACCTGTGTGACCTCCAAAGTTACATAACTTAGTTGATTTTTATCCAAATATCGCCAAAGTTGAAGAAAAGACACCCATTTAGCTCCTTAACAAGATGAACTCCTTCTTTCCTAAAATTCTAAGAAAATTTCCTCCTACAACAAATCACCAAAAATGAGCAACAAAAGCAACGCAAACTTAGAATTAAAACAAGAAATATTTTTGGGTGACACAAAATTGCTTGTGGATCTAGATGATCTTGTATAAACACATTGAGTAACTGAAAAGTTCCAAGAGTTTGTAATTCATGAACATTTGGGAAAGTCTAGAATTAGAATCCCATACTAAGCCAATTTTTTAGCTTTCATCCAAGATGCTTCATTTGCAGTTATATCCTTCCAACAAACTAGGTATTCCATATATTATTTTCCTCTTGTCCTTTTTTCCATACAAGAACCAATCTCTCTATCAAAAATTTCAAAAATATGTTAAAGAAAATGATGAATCGATCAAGGTGCATCCTACAAATTTGCAAGTGTATCCCCTTGTCTTCTAGTCTCCCCTTCATGCTACTTGTACAAATTAACAAAATTAAAAATGGGAGATATAACTATACAAGTTGGAAGGTCAATTATAAGAATTGGCTGAAAACTTCCTCAAGAGCCTACTAATGCAACAATGGATGAATCAATTGCTTCTTCAGGTGAGACAATGTATGTGGAATCTTATGAATCTGATGGCGATGGTGGTGCAAATTATTGTTGTAGGTGCTATTAAAAGCTATCCTTATCCAATGGCTTTTTGTAAAGTCTTAGACGATGACCATTTTCTATTAGAGAAAATCTAATTGAATCAATTGATGTCAATTGTACTACACCATTTAGATAAACTTATTTTATCTTATAAAGACCCAACCATCTTGTCTACAATTTGCCTTTATGGTCCTTATATTTGGATTCATGTAGCAATGGACAATCTCCTACATGAAATTCATTAGTTTTTTATGTACTAACCTCATGTCATTTCATTCTCTACTTTTGCATAATTTCTGTGTGCTGAAATTTTTCCATTCTTAATTCATCTAGAGCATTAAGCTAGTGTAATTTATCTTTTTGAGCTTCAAATAGATCCATGCCTAATTGTACTATTGTTCTTAGCGTATTATGTTCAAGTTCAATAGGAAGGACAACATTTTTTCCATAGACTAATTCATATGGTGTAAACCCTATTGTTTTATATGGCCAAACTGCTTCTAGTAATTGGGCCGCCCAATCCTTTCTATGCAATTTTACTATCTTTATTAATATTGCTTCAATTTCTCTATTTGTAATCTCAATCTGACCATTTGATTGTGGGTGGTAAGAATTTGATTTCTTGTGCTTGATTTCATATTTCTTGACCAAATGAAAAAATACATTTGAAGTAAATTGTGGCTCTTGATTAATGACTATCTCTCTGGGCACTCCATATCTTGTGAATATCTCCTCATATAAGAATGTTGCTACCTTTCTATCTCTAAAAAATTGTAAAGTTTCAACTTCAACCCATTTGGTTAGGTAATCAGTACATACCAATATATATTCCTTGTTAGAAGGAGTGTCTATGGGCCCAATGAAGTCAATGCCCCATTTATCAAATGGTGCTATTACGAACTGTGACTATAGGGGAATTTCATCACTTCTTGTAGGCCTACCCATCCTTATAACTATGTAAATGATATAGTAGTCTAAATAATTTGGCCTCCTTACTAGTTTGGTTTGGCTCTATTTCTTCTACTATCTAGATTAGGTATTTGAAAATACTTGTGGAGAATTGTTTTTATGTTGGTATGGGACATGTTCTCCAAGGTCAACTCCCTAAAGATTGCGTGAGGAATTGAAGATAGAAAACTTTATCCATATAAAAACTCAAGGATGAATGTGCAAATCTAGATTAGTTTTAGTGCATCAATAATGTGAATGATTGAATGAGATGAGATGTGAAATGAATGCAATTGAAGGCCTTTAAATACAGGGGCATATAAGTAAATTGCACAAAACATGTATTTAGTTAGTCCTAGGTGGGAAAGTAATAATCAATATTTGAATTTAAATTTTTAATATTTTAGCGGTCAAATATGTGACTATGGGGTGCAGGGTTGAATTAAATTTGATATATTTAGGGGTCAATTTTGTGACTATGGCCATGGACAACCCTACACCCACAAAAATGACTATGGCATGAAAATGGTAAAATTAGCTAGATAACATAATGTATAGAGATATGCACATGTATTGGTATGATAAATACAGTGGATGGATATATCAATATGATTATCTATAAAGATAAGGTGACAATAAGTGTATAGAAATGTATAAATAGATAAATAATGAAGTAAGAACTCTAACTTTATATAAGATTATGCCATTTGTTAATATACAGTTCTATTAACTTATGCTCTCAAAATAAACTCAAAACAAAATAAAAAATACAATAAGAATATACAAATTCCATCATTATAATTATAATAACTTTAAACGCCATTAATCAAATTCCTACTTGAAATGGCCCTGGTCAAAATTGGAAAGGTCAAAATTATGTGTCAGTCAAACTAAATAAAATATCTTTGCAGATAAATCACTTAGATTTACCTACCCTGCCACAAAAATCAAACTAAATAAAATATCTTTGCAGATAAATATTTTTCAGGCTGATTATGTAGCATTTTAATCTGTTCTTGATGGACATGATGCAAACATAAGGGTACTGTCTTTTGAATGCTTCCAGAGTACTCTTGTAGAAATTATGGAAGTTTTCAAAAGAAGTGCTCAACTGAATACAGGAGCCAAAATTCCATTGATTGGGCTGGGGACTTTTTCTGTTGATCAGAATGAAGAGGAGGTTAAGGCAGCCATCACTACAGCTCTCCAGGTGTATTTCACTGTCCACTGTCCACAATATTATAACTTACAATTGTCCTCTATAGAACCAATTACTAGAATAGATTAGTGCACTCTAGCTTCTGTTTTGTAGTATTTTCAGTTTTGGGTTGGCTTGGAACCATTATTGAAACTAGTGGGTTGTGTGACTGATGCTTCTGAAGGCTGATTAATTGGATTTGTGATGGATCTTTCAGTCGGATTTAAAATATTGGTGTAAACAAAATTTATACAGTTATTTAAAAAGGTTTTCTATCATTTAAAGATATCAGATTTTTATAATTCATGATATTATCATTGTTGTTTATGGATTAGCTTGTGTAAGAGTTTTTAAATTAATATTTCGGAACAATTTTTCTTGTAGTTCTCTAACATTAATGATGGATCATGAAGTGTGATCCAAAATGTTGATTCAAAAACTCTCACAAAGTCTAATCCACAAACAAACAACATTGATCAATTTTCTATCATATTATTTTATAATTGTAATTGTGGATCAAATTTTTACTACTATTAATTTTTAAAGCTCACCACATATATCAAAAGATTGTAGTTCAATTGGTTGACCATAATTGATGAGTGTAATGGCATGTTCTTTAATTATGCCATCAACCAAGGTTCAAAACTCTATAGGTATGATATAAGGGATGAAGCCAAGATCATGCCCCAAAAGACCTTGGTGGAATGGTACCCCTCAGTCCTTGGCTCTTAGCCAAAAAGATATCTATGGATTAAGCCGGGATTGTACCCGAGGAAACCTTGGTAGAATGGTACCCCTCAGTTCTTGACTCTTAGCAAAAAGATATCAACATAGACTTGTACTTCTTTATCAAATAACAAAACAAACTTATAAATAATATAAAACCATCAATAGAGAAGATTAGAGCTCTTCACTTATCCATACATATAAAACTTTTGCTGTACCATTGACTTTGATATAATAATTAGGGGCAATGAGCAAAATTGTATTTTGCAGATGGGTTTAAACATTAGAGCCTTTGCCTTGTCTGTTTTATGTTAAATATAATTTTGCAGTAGCACTGACTTGTGACTGAACGTTTATGGCATCGGACAAATTTATTTTTTTCAGTTATATTCAGCTTCTACAAGTTGAGGCTGTTTGAGATGATCGATGATTTTAAGGGATAATCAAAAGTATCATTTTAGTTTTCTTAGTTATTTTGATATATCATTTTATGTTGTCCTAGATGAAGTTTTTTCTACTCCTATTTCCTTTATGTAGATGGGGTTATGGTATCCTTTCTATTCTAACCTGCATGCTCTTTTGCAGCACAATGAACCTATGATGAAATCTGTGAGCATTAATGCAATTGGGTTGTTTCTTTAAACAATTACATTTGTAGGTTGGTTATCGACACTTCGACACAGCAAGCCTTTACAACTCAGAGCGTCCATTGGGGGAAGCTCTGCACACGGCTTTTCAAAATGGACTTGTTAACCGAGAAGATGTATTTGTCACCACCAAACTATGGAATACCCAACATGACGACCCCCTCACTGCAATCAAGAATAGTTTGAAGTATGATTTCCTCAATACAATTTCAGTCTCTTATATTATCTCCATATTGCAGAACTTCTTATTCCAAATTATTTCTAATATTCACGAGTTTACAACTGGATTACGTTGATCTCTACCTTATCCACTTCCCTGTCAAATTTACAAAAGAGGCTCCAATTTCCGTGTTCCTTGACCGCAAGCCTACCAAGCTGGGAACAGAGGAGGATCCATATTCTGGGACTAAAGAAGAAGACTTTTTGCCCTTAGATATAAATTCTACTTGGAAGGGTATGGAGCAGTGCATGGAGATGGGGCTTACCAAAGCCATTGGGGTTAGTAACTTTTCCTCTAAGAAGATTGAAGACCTATTGACCCATGCTAAGATCCCTCCTACACTTGATCAGGTAATGAATTACTTGTCATACGCCTCTTAGGTTGTATATACTTTTAGTTTTTGTAATCTGAAACACCCTTAATATAACTATGCACTTGTGAATCAATGGGTAAACTTAACAAATTATGTAGATCATTCAAATCTCCATTCCCCATTGAATCTTTGCTATTACATGGTACAGTGCTGAATTATATGCCATTCATATTAAATTTCCTCTTAGAAAGTTGTCTAGATGTTCTTTAAGGTCTATGTGTTTCAATTGCTAGGGCATGAGGCTTAGCCTGAATTGACTAAATATATCTTTTATAAATGTAAAATATCTCTAGCAAGCGTTTTTCTAATGTATAAATGATCATTGGATTTCCTTCTCACATTGAGAGACTCTAATATTCTTACCAAAGTACTAGCTAAAGAGCTTGCTTTATCAATTTATTTTAAAATATGTGATGACTGGTTAATAATTCTTCACACAAATCTACCTCTTGAATCTCTGTATTTTAGTCCGGTTCCAAAACCTTCTCTTAAGTCATGGGCATTACTTGGTATAGTAATTTATTTCTATCTATATGCGATGATTATGGAATGTAATGGCAGGTGGAGATGCATCCACAATGGCAGCAAAAGAAGTTGAGAGATTATTGCAGCAAGCATAACATTCATGTGAGTGCATGGTCTCCTTTGGGAGCTCCAAATACTCCATGGGGCTCAAATCTGGTTATGGATGACCCCCTCATCCATGAAATTTCTCAAAAGTATGGAAAGACTAGAGCCCAGGTATTCAATCATATTTGAATCTTTGGATATTTTTCTTGAGATTACGAACCTAGGCTGGAAACTCAAGTTACTGTCGTGCAATTGCAGGTTATGTTAATGTGGGGGGTAGAACAGGGAGTGTGCATGCTGCCCAAGAGCTATAACACCGACAGAATATTTTCAAATTTTCAAATTTTTGATTGGTCTTTGACTCCGGATGACCATGATAAGATTGGCATGCTTAAGCAGGTTAAGTTATATCGTGGGGATGCTTTTGTTAATAGCACAACCAGCCCCTACAAGACTGTTGAAGAATTATGGGATGGAGAGATTTAACCTTTTGCTACTTACAAGAACAGTCCTTTGTTTTAAGCTCTGGTGTGATATAAAGTGAGGATCTAATATGTTATGGAGACATAACATTTATTGGTGGCAACAATGTTTTATGGATCGAGGAAATGCTGTTTTATATGCATAATATGCTTTCTGGATTGTGGTTTCATGTAAGCAATATTTAATCTCGTAGAGCTGTTATAGCTCAAAAATATGTTAGATATTTAATGTCTAAACTGGGCTAATAGGTTGTGATGCTATTGTGTAGTAGGCTTTTCTGTAACAGCTTAGAGGTGTTTTGGTTATGTTCAAAATTAGATTTCATATTAAAAAAACATATAGCAATGATGAATAAAGTATTGTTATTTCAAGTCAAGTGATTGGGCCACTTTGTTATTTTGATGAAGAATTATGATTCAAATTGTCTAAGAACACCTTAGTGTTGAATGGCTTGTTGAATGAATATCTTAATACCTTGTCAATCATTAAAATATATTTTTTTATGAAATAGAGTATATATATATTAGAAAAAGTTGCATTACTCCATCATTAAAAAAAAAAACTAATAGAATAGAATTGTGTCTCGAAACCAGACATGAAAGTTAAGAGTCTATGTGGTCCCAAAAAGTAAACAACTGCACAAAACAAACTCATCCCCCAAAATGTAAACAACTGATCACATTGGCATAATGTGATTAACATAAGAAAGGGAAGAACTAGCCAGAGCTATAATGCTTGTAGATAGATGGGGTTCCCTATCATCAAAATTATCCCAAGTTACATCAAGCAAATCCTTTCCATCACCTAATGGCTGCCAATATGGAAAGCATTTTTATCATTCTCCTATGTTTGTGTCAATACATTATTTTATTTTTCATGTATTTAGTTATTTACTTTATTGTATATTATGCATTTAGGATAATATACTTATTCAAGTAGGTATTTACTTGGATAGATTGTACATGCATTTAACTTGTGGTTGTACATTCGTATTTTGGTGGAGGTGTAATACATGTGTCTACTATCTCATGTATACCACATTGATTATGTATTCACATCTCTTGGTGGTATATCCTATATATATCCACATATAGTTTACTCTTGAGTATCTCATCTCATTATATTGCATTCTCTATTTTGGATTTGCTATCATATTGCATTTTATAAGCATCAATTATCTTTGTGCTTTTTCCATTGTGATCACATTTGCCATAAAAATCATAGGTTCATTTGACCCACTAGCAAATATTATATCATATTAGAGCCATAGTTCAATATCATTCCATAGTTAAATTACAAAGTATCAAAGTCATTCTATGTTGGGAAAGGTGTCATAAAGCTTGAATCCTAATGTTTGTATTTATTATTTATTTGTAATTGTGTCGTCACATGGGAAAGAGGGAACCCCACTATGAGGTGAGATTAGTAGCCATGGTGTTGAATATCTTAAGATGTGTGTAAGAATTTGTAAAAGCATCTAATGTCATTATGATGTTTTAGAGCATCTTATGACATTGTAATCTTGTTATGTATAAGAGCATGATTATA
The DNA here is from genome assembly GCA_007258455.2 of Sequoia sempervirens. Lineage (NCBI taxonomy): Eukaryota > Viridiplantae > Streptophyta > Pinopsida > Cupressales > Cupressaceae > Sequoia > Sequoia sempervirens. Next base: position 39,970 of record VDFB02323671.1, read on the forward strand.
GGGGGTACATTAGAGTTTTGACTAGAATTATGGTTTTCTATGACACATGTCATAACATCTTTGATTGGATAATAGAGACAAAATGGGGCACCTAAGTTGGGTGGACAACTATGACAAGCTATAAGAGAATTTGGAGACCCATCTTGGGCTATGGCATTAAAATTTATAATATAATATTTTGGGCATTATAGGTCTCTTGTATGTCAGTACATTTTTTCCAAAACCATTGCATAGTTTCCTATTTGTGCTTCATCTATTTATCGGGTGCTTAAGGTAGCGTATGCAGAGTTTTTTATAAGGTATCATTTTGATACCAAAATTATTCCAAAACTTCATGTTGTTGATTATTCTATAAGGGAATGTCTCTAGATATAATATTACAACCCTTGTTATTGATAATACAATTGGTTCATATTTTGGAGTGTGAAATTATTTTCTCAAAAAAAAATTCCCATTTATAGATCACTATGTTATAGTTGTTTCTTAATGTTATATTATCTTATGAAATGTTTAAGATCACATCTACCATATATTCTCCTCTTATAGATTAATATATGAAAATTTCCTTACCTTACATTTCTTTCATTTGATATCAAAGAGTAATCAACTCGAGTTAGATTAGTACAAAAAAATAGATTGATCTTTGTTTTGAGTGGGAGGATGGACAAAGGAGATCTTGTTTTAGAAAATACTGTAAGAACATGATTAGAGATTGAAATACTCAACACCACTAATTTTGAGGTATGGAAGCTCAAGATGGAAGATTTAATCATAAATTGAGATTTTTGGGCTGCAATATCTAGATCCAAACTAGTCAAAATGTCACTAGATGATTGGGAAATGTTGGATAGAAAGGGGAGAAGCCTTATCATATTTTCCTTGGTAGATTCTATATAATTGAATCTTTGTGAAAATTGTTGCAAGAATGGAAAGGATGAAGGTGTTGAC